>JZLH01S0053373.1:0-23761 GCA_001188425.1 Eucidaris tribuloides | reverse complement strand
AGGAGTAACTTCAGTTTGGTTTTAATGTTATGTTTTAATGGTCTCGTGTTTAATCAACTTATTCACCAGATATACAGTTGTTTATTCAAATAAGCAATGGTTTGATCTATCAGATCAATTTTTTCCCCCTTTGGAAAGAAAACATTGATTTAGATTTAATTTTTAAAAATACATTTGACAAAAATTGTGAAAAAACTTACAGGATCCAGTTGTTTTTTATCATTTCTTCCACCTTCAAACTTCATTTGATACATTGAATGTTTAAACATTTTGAATGATTAATCTAAATCAAATCAACCCTTTTCCCACTTATGGGGACAATATTTGGGTTGATTATTTTTTAAAATATATGAAATTCCATTCTAAAGTTTGATTGAAACCAAGTAAATTTGATATTTTTTCTATTCTTTTTTGGATGGGGGGATTAAAAAAAAAAAGGTAGCCCAGCTCTGCACAAGCAGATTGCAGTTGAACAATATACAATAAATGACACATTTATGTTGATTTCGCTAGCTATCTCATTTTTGCATAATTGCACGGAATTCGCACGACATGCCTAAATTAATCTTCAATTGTCCATACTTCCATTTTCTCAAATTCATATGACAAAATGAATTCTCCCAACCCACAATCCACATCATGGCAAATTAGTGGACTCTCATTTTCATCATAAATGACAAATATTCTTAATCAACTAGTTTAGTACGTCATAAGGGTCCTTAATTCTTACTACGTCTTTTCAAATGGTATTAAAAGATTTACCACCAAAAAAAATTAAACACCATAATGAGCAACTTTCCGTCTTTCCAAGTATCAATTATTGGAGGGGGGATTACAACAGATTGATAATCACGATGTCGTTGCTATACCTTGTGCCGTTTTTCCCTTATTTTTAAATCAAAATGTACAGATAATTACACAGACTGACATATAAAATCCAAAAGTAGTACTTAGTCATTACTGCATCACAAATTATTTTGTTGAGAACAACACTTCAGTGGTGAAATGAACAAGCTCAGCTTCATACCACAAATATCTTTCCAACTAAAACAGATGGCAGGTTTCATCCAAGAGCTTCTTGTCTGGTTTCTGCTATTAATCCTCCTATTCTGTCGTTTTAGTAACATTGAAGATCAATGCTTGATTTTTGTTCCAGGGGGCGGTGCCAGGGTGAAATCTGTGGGGGGGGGGGGGGGATTTTTCCCGAAAAATTTTCTCAAGATTTTTCCCAGCCAAATTTCTCCTGACATTTCTCAGGACAGCCGCTGAATACTCACTCAGTGGGGGGAAGGGGGCTTATGGAAAATTAGTTCTCCAAAAAGTTTTCTCAGGACGGACAAATTTCTCTTGACAGCGACCAAAACCTCGCTCAAAATCCTCACCCGAAATCCTCACCAGTTTTCACAGCCATCTACCAAAACTTATCCCTTCACAGCCAAAACCTGAACATTTTTTTGAGTGGCCAATTTTCGAAAATAAGTCACTCAATCCACGATGATTTTCAGCTACTTTGAAACAACATGAAGCGCAATCCACCTCTGCCCTGCCCCCCGCCACAGCCCGCGCACTGATTTAGTACTGAATTTTGTTGAAAACTCCATACGATGATGAACCTATTTGCAATTTCAAAGTTCAACAGGACTAATTACAAAGAAGTAACGAAATATGTAATTGGGGTGACTGTCTTCCCGAAAAATGCCATGGAAAAAAGAGATCTGTGACATACAATATAGGTCAAATGCCCAGACTACTTACAAGTCTACGTGTGAAACATGACAAAAAATAAGTTGCCATCGTCAATTTGAAACTGTTTTTGTTTGTTGTTGATTGCTGCTGTTAAGATGTTTCTATACTCTGTCAATACAATTTTGTATGTTGTCATTTCTAGCTTTACTTAGAATGTATTGTACAGACACAAAACTTTGTACTTTGTTTTCTACAATAAATTACAAAGTCACTTTCATGCAATGCTTATGATGATTTCTTTTTCCATATTGTTGTGAATATAATCCATATAGATTGCTATATTTTGTATAGTTTTATTAATTTAACACTATATAAAACAAGTTAATACCTTAATTCTGTTTATGAATTACATGTAGAGTACATAACTAGGAATAGCATAATCAAATACTTCAAATGTGTCAGTGACCCTCAGGACGTCCATGAAATGAGTTTTTTCTACAAGATGTTTTTGTCTTACATTCAATAATATAAACAATTTCACTTACGTTTACATAACAAAACCTTGAGTAAGGCTAGGACAAGTTGCAACATGCACTACAGTTTCGCATGAGCAGCAAATACACAGTCTTTTGATAAGCTGTGGTTCAGTTGCAATAGTCCTGGTGATTGGCATAATACATGACCACACCCAAGTCCTAGGCATCCCAATATCTAATATCCTATTGCCCTCAGCATGAAAATTGATTACGCAACATTACGCAATGCACCCTGGCTGGTCCAGACATAGGAAATAATAAAACATTGCCAGACAGTCATGTAACGTCTGGGATGACATGAATGTTAGGGGGTCTGTGCTGAACAATACACAGATGAGGGTGTGTGTCTGTCACTGAGATGAGTGAGTGAGTGTGTGTGTGTGTGTGTGTGTGTGTGTGTGTGTGTGTGTGTGTGTGTGTGTGTGTGTGTGTGTGTGTGTGTGTGTGTGTGTGTGTGGGCCCGGCGCAATTTTGGTGCATTCTTACACCAATATTACACGCGGCCTAGAAGTTCACCTTTCCAAAACTCGCCCAAATGTGTCTCCCATAATCGAAAAAGTATGTAAAAAGATAGGCAGTATAAATTTTGTGCGCGAATTGTTTATAGCTACACGTTACAAGTATACATCCCTAACATAAGTTTCTCGTAAGAGAGTTTGATTTTTTAAAAAAATGTTGGAAAAGAGACTGTAAAGTAAACAAGCAATTTTTCATTGTGTATAATGTTGATGTTTGATACAACATAATACAGTTCGTAACACAGTATAAAAAAAAAGAATACGTAAGCAATGTAATAGTTCATGTATTTTGTTGTCTTTTTTCAAATTTACAATAGTTAGTTTTGATGTGGTTTGAATTCAGCATATTTACACCCGCATGCTATGTATCACCGGAAGTTTGTTCGTGAGTTTGGCATTGTGTATTACGTAACTAACGACGCATAGCGCGAGGTAAATTGGGGGCCCGAGGCCTCCATTCCATTTACACAGCAAGATTAAGGCGGCCCGAGACTACCTCCAGAGGTAGTCGCCAAATCGGGGAGGGCCTCAGGCCTCCTTTGCATTTACACAAGCTTTAGGCCGGGCCTATAAAGTTGGTTGTAAATCGTCAGAGACCAGGTGGCAACGAGCAGAGTATACATTCTCGGATTGAGAGAGATTGAGGAGAGAGAAAGAGAGAGTGCTCTTGTTTCTTGGCAAGAAAAATAGATTAAACCTATATTTGGAATGCTTGTTGGGCTGGATGATGGATAAATTCGAATCGGGAAACCAAATTGAATGTCCGTCTCTCAATGCATCTCCACCATAGACAACACCCATCTCGACCGTTGCCAATCTAATTCTTTCCATTTCTGCCATATGCGTTTGATAAGCTGGCATACCATGTGCGCCTAAAAACGCACTAACAGCGCACATCAATTTCGCTCCGACTTTTCTCCAGTGCTTTGTCGTTTATATACGCGGTTTTCGCAAGGACTCGAAATTGATTGGATTGAGGGGGAGCATGAAAGATATGTGTGCATTTGTGAATCCTAAAAGGTTTTACGACGATGTATGTCATTTTTTCCAAAGATTGCTGGTAAATCCGTTTTTGCTGCGATACATCACATCATACGCATAATCAAATATCTGAGATAAGTAACAAAATGGAACGCATTTTGTACATTGGGTGAATTCTTCCACAACAGTACCTCAACACCAAGCTTTTAAGGAGCGCATGACAAAACTTGCATAAAAGCTTAATTTGATTGCGATCAAGAAGATTATGATTTGATATTGCCGCTCACAAAATATGATTGAGATCACTTTCAAATGGAAATTAAAGTTTATGGCATCTAGCTTGTGTGATATAGGCCTACTGTAAATGCTGAAAATATTAGTGGTAGTTTTATTTTTCATAAATTTGCAACTATGCATACCACAAAAATGTTCATTCTCCTGCTATACCTAAATAAAACGTGGATGAAAACACAGTAACATTGAGGAAATGAACTTCTCGATAAATTCCGATCTTTGAATCTAAATCACTAAAATTAACTAAACGTGAAATATAATGGACACCTAATACAGAACCTTGAGAAGACAACATTGCCATTATTTTTCTTTTAATGCAAATTTTGTTTAAAATGAACGTGGACATAAAAGCAAAGAATCCATATAGGCTGTTTAATGGGCACAGGTTCAATAAAATACAAAAATGGAGAACACTTTTTGCAAGTAAATACAGATTCCACATGAATGAGGGATCGCCACAAAATATGAGATACATGCCATGCAAAGTTATTGCGGATCGGCAGAATGTTCACTAGCAGCCCCAAACATCTCCACAGAGCATCACATTCAACACACTGGATATAACAAGATACAGGATCAGGGGGATATTCCTGCTTGAGCAGTCGTTCTCCGGATATGAGCACACGATTACGGCAATCCGGGCACAACTTATTCCAACAGGCAGGGATATAATCTGCCTAATCCAGTCATACATCACCCGGGATGTGGACATACACTCTTCATTTCAAGAGCAAAATATCAACCATCTGAAATCAGAAAATCATCTAATGACACAAAAGCGCATGAACTTTCTTAAGAAATTAGGCTTCTTGAATAATAAATCAAGAGACGCCATCATAAATTGGCAATGATTTCCTTCAATTTTGGCCAACTGCATTAGTAGTAGCAGCAGCAGCAGTAACTAGAAATAGGCCGCCTACTACTTAGCAAGTAGTAGTACTAGTAGTAGTAGTAGTAGTAGTATTTTAGTATCAGTATACTAGTAGAGTAAGCTCAGTAGTAGATCAGTAGTAGTAGTAAGTAGTAGTAGTACTGTTGTAGTAGTAGTTACTGTTGTAAGTAGTATATAGTAGTAGTATATGTTGTAGTAGTAGTAATAGTAATAGTAGTAGCAGAGTAGCAGTATCAGTAGTACAGTGTAGCAGTAAGTAGCAGTAGTAGTACACATAGTACAAGTAGTACATAAAGGAAATAGTAGTAGAAGTAGTTAGTAGTAGTACATGTATGAAGACATACTATGTTTTAAATATTAGTAGTATATATAGATACAGGCAGGTAATTCAACAGGCAAGTGGTAGTAATGGTAGAGAATGCTACTTTAACCATAATGAAATACTAACACCCACAATACATGTCAGTAATCAATAATTGATAAGATATCAGTGGGTAGAAAGCAGAAATGTAACTTATTTTTGAGTTGTTTTTCCTTTCATCAACCAGTGCCTTGAAACTTCAAAATGTGATCCATAGCAAAGATTACATTTTTAAATCCTAAAACATTCAGGAAAACATTCTTTGGGCTTCCAAATAGTTCCAATTTTCCTAACTAACCACACTGAAATGTTATCCATATACTCTAGCGGGAAAATACATCAAAAAGTTGTCGTGATTCATCATCGTGCTTACATTACTGTTCACATATCGCAATACCAAAATTTTACATCTTGGCATCAAATTGTTGGAAATAAATAATAGAAGCCTTGATCTAGTTCAGCACATTATGGACGCCATACTCCTACAATGCAGCAGATTAACTAATAAATTTATGGGTACATCTAATATGTTCCTTTCAAGCCCTGCCCACACATGATAATCACCATTGCAAACAAGTACTGCCATTGGGTAAAACGTAAAGATTGAATACCTTCGGGCTGTGGAGAATTTAGATCACACAATCTGACACTATATATAATTCAGAATGCGAGATATTGTTCAATTTTGGTCTTACATAAATTCAAAACAGCATACCGGAATCTAACAATACGCTCTCACCCCCTCTTTCTCTCATTTTCCATTTTTTCTCTGTCCTTTCATTTCATCAATCATGCATACATCTCCAAACAGACTCAATAGAGGATCATTTTAATGTAAGGTGAAATATCAGATATCGCGTGATACACTGGTCAGGCACAAAAACTGAACTGCACACAATTGTTTACTAACTTTCCGCTGAAAAGGAGTCAATCTGTATCTAATATGATTCTAATTAAATGACAAGAAAATAAACGATGCTGAAGGGTAGAAAGGAATACAAAGATGACGGCTGTGATTGCACAGTGGGATCTGAAGCTTCGGGAAGGGAAAAGGTTTTTTTAAAAAAAAAAGAATAAAAGTCCACTTGGATTGTATTAAGTGCTCCGTTATATAGGGCTGGTCCTTTTCTTTGTGTGTACAAAGAAGACATGAACAATGTGTGACATTTAAACTTATTTCGGCCTTCTGAATTAGTTGATTTACAGTCCAGGAAAGAATCAATCAGAAAATCTACGGAAGTGAAGAAATATAATCAAATTTAATAGGATTTAATCACGTTTAAAGAACTTGTTCATTTTGTTGTTTGATGGGAAATATTTACTTATTCAATGCTTCTTTGTTAGCATGTCAGAGTACTAATGTGAACTCACATAAATTTAATTGCTATTACTTTTATGGTAATAAATCATAGCATTGTTTGTGAAACTTTGTGAAGGAGTGTAGGTATTTGTATTTATGTGTATGTGTGTGTGTGTTGTGTATGTGTGTGTGTGTGTGTGTGTCTGTCTGTGTCTGTGTCTGTGTCTGTGTGTGTGTGTGTGTCTGTGTGTGTGTCTGTGTGTGTGTGTGTGTGTGTATGTATGTGTTGTATGTATAAATGTATGTTTACATGAGTATGTATATAACATATGCATATGTTTGCATCTGTGCGTGTCTGCAACTGTGTCTACATGTATGTGTGTATGTTTTCTGTTTGTACATGTATACATGTATATGTGTTATATAAAAAGTATATGTACAAGCCTCTGTTTATGTACATGTGTTTGTCTGCATCTGTGTCTGTATAATTATGTGCCTATGTAAATATGTGTTTGTCTATGATTGTGTCTGTGTGTCCATGTGTCTGAGTCTGTATCTGTATTTGTGTCTGTACTATGTCTGTGTGTTTGAGTCTGTGTAACTGTGCTAGGACTATGTGCCAAAGTGTGTCCTCCAATGCACCCAGGGAGTAATGACCAGTTTGGGGTTGTACAAACAATGGCATCAATTATGTCTAAGGTGTAGCTTACAACAAAGGAATGTCAAGCCTACCATCAATACCAGACATAGCCCCAATCAAACTGTCTGAGAAGGTACAATAAGGTGATGGACAGATCAGCTGGATAGTTACAATAAGACTGGGATTAAAGTAATCAACATATCAAGTTTGTTTGAGTAACTGTTACCCACTATTCTGACTTATTGTTACCTTTTGGGGACTTATTGTTACCTTTTGATCATGGTGAATATAATTGGGGGAAACATGACTTGACAAAAACAGGAGGCACTGTGGTAAAGTGTTCCCTGCTCTCAGCTTATCAAAAACACATCAACTGTCAACTAAATGTTTGATTACTCTTCTAAACTTAGCAAACTGTGAAGTGTATAATGTATGCAAATTGCAATGTCTGTAAACATGCAGTAAATTGGAAACTTCAGCAAGGAATTTATTGCTGCTGTGATCTTTAGATATGTCGAAAAGAAAACATCACAAAAGTTGATGCAATGTTTGCTTTGCAATTAGTATGTAAAGATTACAGTATGCGAGGAAAATACATGTAATTATCACCCATTTCTAAACGAAAGAAAAGTACAATTTTTCCAACTTCAGTCAACTTTTCAGTCTGAAAAAAAAAAGACTTTCAAAAGTTAAAGTTCACTTCAACAGTTCTGTAGTTCCATAGTTTACAGCTGAATGACATTTATGACTTTATGTGTTGTTGTCCTTACACTGATGAGGAAACAGGCTTAAAGTGATAAGGCTAATATTGTGGAGCTTCAATTTAAAAAATTGTCAAATGTTGATACTGGAACTACATAGTAGTGTTCATATGGACAAATAAACACCCTAGAATAAAAAAGTTTGGAAAGTTACACTGCCAATGGCAAGTTATGCATGAATAAACAAAACTCGGGGCGAGTTTAAATAGCGTAGGTGTAAACACAGTAAGTCTATGGGAGAAACTGGACAGGTGAATCCGATCAACTTACGATTTTCACTTTTTTAAAGCACTAAATAATCATTTTGAAATGCAATTTTTTGCAGGGCATCATTTTTAAAACGTATCAAAGACAATGGTAGCATGGGGAATCATGTAGCTCAGATTTTTTTAACTGTGGTAAATGTTAGCAAATACCTTTAATACTTTCGTTTGAGCACTATAATAATTTCATATTTCCTTCTTTCTTTACTTCTCCATGCAAAGTGATATAATGCTGAACATTTCACAGAGGTTTTATTTTCAATGATTTTCATGATTGCACAACTGCAAGAATTTTAACTTCCTATAATAAGCGAATGAAAATGCTGTAGAATCACAAAAATAAACTCTTGCAAATTTCTGGTATAAAAGCAAAATGGCAAAATAATACAGCGTACACAGTATTTAATGACAATCTAGAACATTGCCAGCCAGGCTCAGACTATGTAATCACAAAATCAACATGATTCCCGACATAATTTTTTTAAGTATTTAATGCGATCTTCGACCAATTGTATAGGTACCAGCAAATTACTGTACGAAGGCACACTAATTTACCCAGACGCTCGTCAAATATTTTGCCGTATATAGGCCTATATTTTTACATGCACACAGGTACTGCCAAGAGTGTGTTACCGGCATTTCTCGTGTTTCATCCCCACTCATTTGCTACCCATACAATTCTGGAGCAAACATTAATGTCACAAAGCCTGCCATACATCAGCAGCCATTAGTGATGATGATGGTTGGTATGATGGCGCATGGCTGGGATGGAAACAGTATGGCGGGGAGAAGACTTGTCTCTAACCATCTCCACAATAACACTGCCCTGGGAATGACACAACAATGCTCAGGAGAATTTGTATGAATGCTTGGAAAAAAAAGAAGAAGCTGTAGACAAGGAGGAGCCAACTTCTAAAATACCTATCCAAGGAGAAGGCAAACTTTGGGCATAAGAGACCCGATTTACACCAAAAGGCCAGGGCCTAAATTGGAGGCCCGGGGCCCGCAATTTTGTGCATTTACACCAAATATTACACCGGCCTAGAGTTCCCCTTTCAAAACTCGCCCCATTGTGTCTCCCTATCAAAAGTATGTAAAAGATAAGCAGTATAATTTTGTAGCGCGATTTGTTATAGGCCTACACGTTACAAGTATAACATCCCTACATAAGTTTCTCGTAAGAGAGTTGATTTTTAAAAAAATGTTGGAATGAGACTGTAAAGTAAACAGCAATTTTTCATTGTGTAATGTTGATGTTGATACAACATAATACAGTTCGTAACAACAGTATAAAAAAAGATACGTAACAGATGTAATAGTTCATGTATTTTGTTGTCTTTTTCAAATTTACAATAGTTAGTTTGATTGTGGTTTGATTCACAGTTTACCCGCATGCTATGTATACACCGGAAGTTTGTTCGTGAGTTTGGCATTGTGTATTACGTAACTACGACGCACCGCGAGGTAAATTGGGGGCCCGAGGCCTCCTTCCCATTTACACCAGATTAAGGCCGGCCCGAGACTACCTCCAGAGGTAGTCCCAAATCGGGGAGGGCCTCAGGCCTCCTTTGCATTTACACCAAGCTTTAGGCCGGCCTAAAAGCTTGGTGTAAATCGGGTCAGAGACAGGGTGCAACGAGCAGAGTATACATTCTCGATTGAGAGAGATTGAGGAGAGAGAAAGAGAGAGTGCTCTTGTTTCTTGCAAGAAAAAAGATTAAGACCTATATTTGGAATGCTTGTTGGGGCTGGATGATGGATAAATCAGACTCGGGAACCAAATTGAGTGTCCGTCTCTCAATGCATCTCCACATGACAACACCCATCTCGACCGGTTGCCAATCTAATTCTTTTCCATTTCTGCCATATGCGTTTGATAAGCTGCATACCTGTGCCCTAACGCACACGCGCACCAATTTCGCTCCGACTTTTCTCCAGTGCTTTGTCGTTTTATATACGGTTCGCAAGGACTCGAAACTTGATGGATTGGGGGACAGAAAGAATGTGTGCATTTGTGAATCCTAAAAGGTTTTTACGACGATGTAGTCATTTTTCCAAGATGCTGGTAAATCCGTTTTTGCTGCGATACATCACATCATCGCATATCAAATTCTGAGATAAGTAACAAAATGGAACGCATGTACATTGGGGTGAATTCTTCCACAACAGTACACTCACACCAAGCTTTTAGGAGCCATGACAAAACTGCATAAAAGCTAATTTGGACTTGCGACAAGAGATTATGAATTGATATTGCCGCTCACAAAATAGATTGAGATCATTTCAAATGGAAATTAAAGTTATGCATCTAGACTTGTGTGATATAGGCCTACTGTACATGCTGAAAATATTAGTGGTAGTTTTATTTTTCATAAATTTGCAACTATGCAACCACAAAAATGTTCATTTCCTGCTATACCTAAATAAAACGTGGATGAAAACACAGTAACATTGAGGAAATGAACTCTCGAAAATTCCGAGTCTTGAATCTAAATCACTAAAATTAACTAAACGTGAAATATATGGACACCATATACAGAACTCTTGAAGAAGACACAAATTGGCCATTATTTTTCTTTTTAAATGCAAATTTTGTTTAAAATGAAGTGGACATAAAAGCAAGAATCCATATAGGCTGTTTAATGGGCACAGGTCAATAAAATACAAAAATGGAGAACACTTTTTGCAAGTAAATACAGATTCCACATGATGAGGGATCCCACCAAAATATGAGATACCTGCCAATGCAAAGTTAATTGCGGATGGGAGAATGTTCACTACAGCCCAACTCTCCACAGAGCATCACATTCAACACCTGGATAAAGCAAGATACAGGATCAGGGGGATATTCCTGCTTGAGAGTCGTTCCTCCGGATATGAGCACCGATTACGGCCAATCCGGGCACAATCCTTATTCCAACAGGCAGGGATAAATCTGCCTAATCCAGTCATACATCACCCCGGGATGTGGACATACACATCTTCATTTCAGAGCAAATATCAACATCTGAAATCAGAAATCATTAATGACACAAAAAGCGCATGAACTTCTCTTAGAAATTAGGCTCTTTGAATAATAAATCAAGAGACCCATCATAAATTGGCAATGATTTCTTCATTTTGGCCACTGCATTAGTAGTAGCAGCAGCAGCAGTACTAGAAATAGGCCCTACTACTTAGCAGTAGTAGTACTAGTAGTAGTAGTAGTAGTAGTAGTAGTAGTAGTAGTACTAGTAGTAGTAGTAGTAGTAGTAGTAGTAGTAGTAGTAGTAGTAGTACTGTTGTAGTAGTAGTACTGTTGTAGTAGTAGTAGTAGTAGTAGTAGTACTGTTGTAGTAGTAGTAATAGTAATAGTAGTAGCAGTAGTAGCAGTATCAGTAGTAGCAGTGTAGCAGTAGTAGCAGTAGTAGTACACATAGTACAAGTAGTACATAAAGGAAATAGTAGTAGAAGTAGTAGTAGTAGTACATGTAGAAGACATACTAGTTTTAATATTAGTAGTAATAATAGTACAGCAGTATTAACAGCAGTGGTAGTAATGGTAGAAATCTACTTTCACCATAATGAATACTAACACCACAATAACATGTCAGTATCAATATTGATAAGGATATCAGTGGGTAGAAGCAGAAATGTAACTTTTTTTGAGTTGTTTTCCTTTTCATCAACCAGTGCCTTGAAACTTCAAATGTGATCCATCAAAAGAATTACATTTTAATCCTAAAATCATTTCAGGAAAACATTCTTTGGGCTTTCCAATAGTTCCATCTTCCTAACTAACCACCTGAATGTTATCCATATACTCTAGCGGGAAAATACATAAAAAGTTGGTCCTGATTCATCATCTGCTTACATTTACTGTTCACATATCGCATACCAAATTTACAGTCTTGGCATCAAATTGTGGAAATAAATAATAGAAGCCTTGATCTGTTCATGCACATTATGGCGCCATTACTCCTACAATGCAAGCAGATTAACTATAAATTTATGGGTACATCTAATATTCCTTTCATAGCCCTCCACACAATGATAATACCATTGCAAACAAGTCTGCCATTGGTAAAACGAAAGATTGGAATACCTTCGGGATGTGGAGAATTAGATCAACACAATCTGACATATATATAATTCAGAATGCGAGATATGTTCAATTTTGGTCTTCATAAATTCAAAACGCATACCGGAATTCTAACAATACGGCTCTCACCCCCTCTTTCTCTCATTTTCCAATTTTTTCTCTTCCTTTCATTTCAGTCAATCATGCATACATCTCCAAACAGACTCAATAGAGGATCATTTTAATGTAAGGTGAATATCAGATATCCGTGATACACTGGCAGGCACAAAAAACTGCCTGCACCAATTGTTTACTAACTTTCCGCTGAAATAAGGAGTCACATCTGTATCAATATGATTTCTAATAAATGACAAGAAAATAAACGATGTGAAGGGAGAAAGAATACAAAGATGACGGCTGTGATTGCACAGGGGACTGAAGCTTCGGGAAGGGAAGGTTTTAAAAAGAATAAAAGTCCACTTGGATTGTATTAAGGCTCCGTTATATAGGGCTGGCCTTTTCTTTTGTGTGTACAAAGAAAGACATGAACAATGTGTGACATTTAAACTTATTTCGCCTTCTGAATTAGTTGATTTAGCAGTCCAGGAAAGAATCAATCAAGAAAAGTCTACGGAAAGTGAAGAAATATAATCAATTTAATACCGGATTTAATCACGTTTAAAGACTTGTTCATTTTGTTGTTTGGATGGAGAAATAATTTACTTATTCAATGCTTCTTTGTTAGCATGTCAAGAGTACTAATGGAAACTCACATAAATTTAATTTGGCTTTACTTTTAATGGTATAAATCAATAGATTGTTTGTGAAACTTTGTGAAGGTGGTAGGTATTTGTATTTATGTGTATGTGTGTGTGTGTGTGAGTGAGTGTTGGTTGTTGAGTGAGTGTGTGTGTGTGTGTGTGTGTGTGTGTGTGTGTGTGTGTGTGTGTGTGTGTGTGTGTGTGTGTGTGTGTGTGTGTGTGTGTGTGTGCGTGCGTGCGTGCGTGCGTGCGTGCGTGCGTGCGTGCGTGCGTGCGTGCGTGCGTGCGTGCGTGCGTGCGTGCGTGTGTGTGCATGCACATGTGTATTTTAGTCCTGCTACTCACAAACATACACAATTACATGTATTAAGGTTACCAAATTATACAGAATATTTTGGGAATACTCTGACGTGGCTCTCTTTAAACCAGGACCCAAGAAGCACTAAATGAGCTTCATATTAGACTGGGAGCAATGAACGGCAGAACCCTACTCTAGGAATAACAGTAAGGAAGAGGGAAACGAGAAAGCCTAATTCATCTCCAGAAATTGCCATCAAATTGCCCAGTAATTCGGCACCACAATGATTTTCTACATTCTGCCATCTTCACTCGCTTTTCAACTGAATAAATATGTTGTTGTGTTTTTACTTGGCCCAGGTAGGGATGACATGTCCGGCTCCATTTGATATGTTTCTGCAGACTATCAGTTTGGATAAATATTTCAGGCTTGTGATTCTTTATGAATATTAATTATTTACGTCAGGAGAGAATTGGTAACACTGTGCATACCTAAACATTTCCTTTCTACCAACAATTATTTACAAAATTACACTATGATCTGAAATCACAAATGAAGGAAAGAAAAAAAAAGGGAAGGATATATAGATAGTTCCATGGCCTGTTAAAGGTAAATAGCATGATTGGGGGTAGTCCTCAAGTAGGGGTAAAACTATTCTAGAATCACGTAAACTATGCCAGGATTCCGCTGTGAAAATTTTCTTGTCAAATGTTGAATCATTTTCAAATAACTACCATTAATATGTCTTGTGACTGGCCAATTTATTGTGTAGCTTTTTATGGGATAAATTTCTTTTGGGACACAAGAGAAATTCAGTATTTATATGCTCATCCTTGCTTTGGCTAAAGTAAATAAATTCAAGACAAATCCTTCTAGCCAGGAGATCCACTCCAGCTGGTGTATCTTTGGTATATTTTTCAACTAGTTTAATTTTAGAGGCATTTATTATTCTTCCCAATCATGTCACTGCCCTTTGATCCTTGGGATGTCTGCAGACAGATGGATATAATGGACCGGGTACAGTATTTGATTTAGGTATTCAGACTGTGTGGAGGTGATCATTCACAAATGATCTGTATTAGAATTGATTTTTGATAGCATAGTGAATGGTGTAAAATGGTTGCATGAAGTATTGACATACTCAAGAAAATAAAAGAAATACCACACAAAAATATAATACATAGCATTGTTCATTATGAACGTGTCTTCCCAGACGCAGCATCAATAAATTGGAAAATAGCAAAGCCTTATGAAAAAGGACAATTTTTGTGGAAAAACAAACATACTGCAAATACATTTCTTAATTGATTTGCACGTAAATGCCAGTGTTCACCAAAACATTGCTTGCGAAGTTGGTATCATGTATTCTGAACGACATCTGATATGTTAACCTGACCCATAGGTGACGATATGATTTTAATATGACCCCAGCCCGAGATATCTCGTTCTCAGTCTCCAACGGGATAACTCAAGATAAAATTCCTACTCATGTGATGATGTCTCTTAATTTTTATTAATCTACTGAACTACTGATAAAATTTCTATAAAAAACAACAACAAAAAAGAACAACATCTTTTTTTACAATCTTTACGTTTTCCAAACCTGCCAACCAGCATAATTAAACCACTACAGAGGCCTGGGGAGATAAGAACAACAATAAATTACGCTGGCGTCACGCCACAGCTACAGAACACGCCGTACAAACGAGCGGTATTTTTGTTAAAAGGCAATAAAGTGCAGTGGCCTTTGGTGCATTTAGGGGCAAATCTGCCCATAAATTTGCATCAAAATATAATATGAAGCTATCAAATTGTAATAACACAATGGGACACTTTCATGTGACACCTTACATGTACACGTAAACAACAATAATGCCAATATGGTGTTCAGTGCGGGTGGGTAAACAGCCATTATTGAGGACCACGTCCGGCCGCTTGCTGAAATTTTGTAGCGGAGATAAGCTGTAACAAGCTGGTACAATGGAGAAAACAAGTACTGCTAAAAATGCTTGAGGCTGTTTGTGTAACACATTAAAACCAAGCAAAATATTATCTTGATTCCAGCAACTACAGCAAGTGGAGGCATTTTATGACATTTTCATACTTGTTTTTTGATCAGCATACATGCAATGAAAATATATTTTCACCTACACGTAATGTTGAAAACACATATTTGCTGACGTATTTACTTCTAGGAATCGACAGACGTCTGAGATCTTCCTATGGGAATGAGGTTATTTGGAAAGCCGGGGAAGAGACCTATAGTATTTGACATTTTTAACCCTGCAACATGTAGATTGTTATGATAAATGCACAAAGTCATCTTTCACTAGTATGTAGGCGTATTGGACCTCTGTTTTCCCTCAGTCCTGTCTTGTTCTCAGTCTTAAAACCAAGACCCATATCCAAACAAATGGACCCTTTTCTCATATCTTTGAGCCCTGATCTTTTTTAAATTCATGTTTCAACTACAATACTGGTCTTTAATCCCTTTACTATGCACACAACATGGTTTTTGTTGTTGAAAGTAACATTTGTCTCACGTGTGAAATGTGTGTGGAACATGACGTGAGAAGCAACACTACTTTTAAAGCTTTTGAATTGCTACAATTTCTTAACCCGTTGGAGACTAAGTACGAGTTAACACGTGTTGGGGTCTATGCATGGAAAATGTGTGTTATAGTTAAATCAAATCGTCTCCAACAGGTCAAGACACATTCGAAATCTAAATTCATGATACTGAACAAAACAACATAATCACAAAAATCCCCCAAAACTACAAACTATACATCTCTATACATATATCTGCAGAACTGTTTGGTTCCAAGAATGTGACGTGCACCATAGTTGGGGGGCTTCTAGAGTATAACAATATAATAACCCACATTCACAGCTGTTCCTGAAGTTGAACTAAAGAAATGCATACATGATGAAATCATCTTTGGTTATACTCTTGGTACCACCACCCCAACCTAAGCTACAGAGGATGAACCAATATCTCCTCAAAACAAAAGGGTTATATACTTCTGAGCTGCATTATTTTATTCTCCTTCTGGCCCTTCCTAGCCAGACTTTTTGAATACAGACACAATACTCTGTGCGTGCTAAGTGAATGGATTACAATGCAAATCTTGCTCACAGGTGGGTGTGTCCATAATACACCCAATCACCAGAGTCAGGTGACATGCCATACTGTCATAATAATTTACAGACCTAGTAGATTGATGCAGTTGAAGCAAAGCCAGGCATGTAGTATGGGAGAGGGGGCTGATGGGTGGCAGCTTCCTCCCCCCCCCCCAAAAAAAAGAACAAAGAAGGTTGGGACAGTTTTTTTGTTTTGTTTTTTCAACTCAAGTTAAGTTCAAAGTTGATAGTCAAATGAACCAAAATAACAATGATTGATTTGAAGAAAAAAAATATACAACACTGATAAAACACAAATGGACAAAATAAAGAAGGCCTAGGTTACTTGTATATAGGCTATATACCGTAGACAGTATAACAAATCATAGGTCACAAATAAAACAACAAAATTACTCGGCATCAATGTCAGACCTCTAAAAAGGTTGAGGCACAACACCCCAACCCCAACTACAAAACATATTCATAACATTATACTACTATTTGAAGCTAACACTGTTACAAAGAGGTCAGAATCATGCAACAAGCACTGATATTTTGTGGAATCCTAGGGGTGCTTTGTGTGTATTGGCTGGGTAGGGCTCCGCCCCTTTCCAGGGTCAAAAGGCGCTGGTTTAGAGTGCTTGATTTTCAGTGAAATAGCAGGTTATTTGGCATTTCATCAAGCCTAAACAAATCATAGAAAATACAGACATGAAGTAGCATTCCAGTGAATTAAACCTCACTAACACGAATACCACCAAAAGCTCCCTTTCCAGGAAATGATAGAGGAGAGTATTGTTTTGAATGTATCCCTGTCAATGTTTCAAATAGTTGCTGAATCACTTTCTTGTCAATTTTGTTTCAGGTCAATGACCTGGTCACATTTCATGGTATATGTGGAAATGGCCCCTAGTACCATAGACACAGTACAGGGTTAAAGGCCTTTGTTCACATGTGATGATCTGTACATTTGCACCAGTACAACATAAATTGTACATTGTTTTCTGAAAGCGATAGCCCATCCTGTTTCTGATAATTTAATTAATTTCACCCAACAAACATTTTGATTCAACCCACCCACCCACCCACCCCCCCCAGAAAAAAGTGACATTTTCAGTCAATTTAATTTAGTTTGATGACCATAGTCTCATTAGTCCAGGACCAGATTTTTCATGCTTACTCAGTACTCGTGTCCATATGTTTGGAAGTAAAATATGATAATTGTTGATAAATGATGCAATTCTTATCAATAACCATATGGAATTGTTACATTGAATATAGGCCTACAGGTTCAAATTACAAAATTGCCCTTATTTTATTCACGTGTCCCCTAGATAACCTCTCAGGAAGGGCATAATGTGGTGAAAAAAGTGGTGTATTGTTATGGAAAATCAACACCTGAGAAATGATTTATGATTATGTGAGAGTGCATTGAACTAACAGCACAAATATATTTGTTTTCTGGTTTTTATGACTTCGAGAAAAAAAATATGATCGGTCATTGACAATACTCGTGTTCATAAATTATACCCAAACCAATTGTGCTCGCTTATCAATTTAATTATTGATATAAATAACCACCAGGCCTACACATTTCGTTGGAGCACGGAGATAGAAGAGAGGGTGTGTTCCCTGAATCAAACTCAATCCTGTAGAGTTCACAAGCAGGTTAGCACTGAATGGGTTAAAGCCCTATATGATTACCAGGGAAGTGCAACATTGAGTTGAGAGGAGTAGCATTGCCCCGGTTATTTCGTGGGTCTTGTCGTGTAAAAACAGTGCCAGCAACTCTCTCTTCGGCGTACAGTACACCACCACTTCAGCTGCACATGTGACACCCAGCACCTGGTCGACCGAGACCCATCTGCACGGGCAATTTATTGCCGCACTCAGACACCCAACCCATCCCGAGTTCAGGCCATGCATCAGTGCAGCCCCTACAACATGATACTCGTACACTCAAAATCCGTCTCTCTGAGTGATACGCGAGTGAGTGTCGTGTACTTTTTCCAACCACTGAACAGTTCACGTCGGGAAACGCACAACATGCTCTAGTGGATAGCGTGGCGCCCGTGAGCGCAAGTTTAATGGTATTCAAACATATGCTTTCCCCATTAAAACATGCAAGACATGTGTTAAATCTTATGTTCAATTGTTTTACATCAAAAGCATCATGCACTATGTATTTTTCAGCCCAGACAAGGAGTCGTCATCTGATTACAATCACAGCCCCTGTACTTTGTTTCAACCACACTCATAATGTTACATTTGTGACAAAACGGTAACATTGCAGACTGCAGTAGAAACATTTAAACCCCTAGAGCACGTACATGTAGAGCAGTGATGTATTTGCTACTAGAGATATCATCCATGACAAAAATTTCATGAAGGCTCTTCAGACATCACTTTATTTCTCCTTTAAATTATCTCCACCGCTAAGGTATCCATTCTTGATCTTCTATTATACTAAAACACTTAGTGATCAAAAACCATTTACTATCACAGCAGTCAAAAAAAATCTTGAGTTATATTTTCTGTAAAGGGGAGGGATGGATTAAATAACATTTATTGTTCGTTTTCCCATGTGTTAGTAGGTCCATTGTATTCCACTACTCTGAGGGGCAAATCCCCATCCCACAATCACATTTTGTTTTTTCTGGCTATGAGAGACATTTTCTTCAAAGTTTGGGCCTACTGAAACACCTGTTCATTTTCCAAAATATTATGATGTAACATTAATCATCATTATGACCTTCTTCAATGCTACCTGCCTGAAATATTTGTAACATTCAAGAAAAGGCAGCGAAGGGCCCTGAAAATGTTTTGGGTTTTTTTCGAACATGCATAAGGTTAGTTTCAACTTCAACATCGGAAACAAGATGTGCTTTTCAGAGGTTAGGTGGAGCCTTCACGTATTTCTGTATCCAAGCAACCAAAAGATGCATTTCTGTTGATATTCCTTGCAAATGAACTAAGTTATATAATGTGTTACATAACACTAACTTTATGAAATTACCTTTGGGAAGTTCCTCCCTGATCAAACTAGCAAAAACTGAGTTCTATGCATTCATCAATTTAGTTGGCCTTCTATCACATCATGCAAATTTAACCCATTGGCTATGGGAACCGGATGTGCCCTGTGGTAACTCTATGGGATTTTCGGTATCTCGGAGGTAACGGGTTAAAACTGAATGTTGCATGTCATATCTTACAAAATTTCCCATATCCTTGTTCTTTTCTGTCTAACTTATAGCTAATTTTTGCAATAGGGTAAGGGAGAGCACTCAAGCTCAGCAATATATGAATTCAGTATCATGAAGACATCCTTTTTTACTGCCAGTTAACCGATTTCAAAGTTGGTACTGCAATCTGATACTTTTCAAGCAGTCAATAGCATCTCATCGCTGACAAGAATGAGGTCAAAAGAAATGCTTTTTTTTTGGAGAAGACCCCCCCCCCCCACCAAAAAAAACGAGTCACTTCAAAATGTTTCCACTGTATGCTCACCCAGATACACACACATGATGGGCAATTGCAACATATAAAGGTGGCTTGAACGGCCTTGCTTTTCAGCTACAATCATCAGTCACCGGGCTGTTTACATCACACAACCTGCTGCTGCCAAACGTCATAGAAAATAGATCCCCTGAAAGTTGATCCGTTATGAATTTACTGTTTCCTCATATTCATCAACCAAAAATTCAATTACGTGCCAAAACTTACCTGAAACGTTGCAGACTCGAACGACTTGTACCAAACCGTTTGTGTTGGAGTCCGGAACCCATTTTACTTTCTACTTTGCTATCAATGAACTGGTGTGCTTTGCCAAATTGGGAATATACCAGTTGATAAAGTCACAAAGATGTTGAGATATGAGTAATTGGACAAATAACCACAGACTGTGGGGTTGATGTATAATGTGTCCAAAAAGTCAATGACCTATTTGTTGGGGAAATCATTTACACGGCATCACTGAACTATCGTTATTTTGATGAGGTTAAAAATGGGTCAAACATACTTCACAATCAGTCATTTCAACAAAATACAAGATCACAGATGCAGTAAGGACAAAGACTCGAAAAGCACTTAAGTATAACAGATGCTAGTCCTAGCCCTTATTCCATGGATGATAATATAGTACATCACCATATTACAGAGTTAAAACAATTCACATTTATAGAGCGAAAAAATAAAAGATCCTTTAGGCAAACATTACCAATCAACATTTTCCTTAAAGGCACTGTATAACAGTGTTTCCAGTTTTAAAAATCTGAGCTGCATGATTCCCATGCTACCAGTGTCTCTGACATGGTCTAAAAATGAAGCCCTGAAAAAATTGCAGTTTAAAACGATCAGTAAGTGCTTTAAAAAAGTAAAAATCATTGAGAGACCATTCCAGCTTTCCCCCATAGACTGCTGTGTTGCAGAATTTCCTATCGCCCGATAGGAAATTAATGTGCCAATTTGTATCTGCACATATTGTACTAGTGACAGCATAACTGTCCAAACTTTTGTGTTCTAGGGTGTTTATATGTCCATTCAAACACTGTCAGATATGTCAGATAGCAAAGTTTGACAATTTTTTAAACGTGTCTTCCACAGTGTTATATAGTGTCTTTAAAGTGATAGGCTAACATTGTGGAGCTTCAAATTAAAAAATTGTCAAACTTAGCTATCTGAGCTACACAGTAGTGTTTGAATGGACAAGTGAACACCCTAGAATACATAAGTTTGGAAATTTATGCTGCCACTGGCAAGATATGAATGAATAAACAATTAATACTCGGGGCGAGTAAAAAATAGCCTAGATTTACACACAGTAAGTCTATGGGAGGAAATGGGCACGTGAATCCGGCCAACTTACGATTTTCACTTTTTTGAAGCACTAAATAAACATTTTAAATACAATATTTTCAGGGCTTTATTTTTAGACCTTATCAAAGACACTTGGAGCATGGAGGATTATGTAGCTCACTTTTTTTTAACTGTGGTAAATGTTAGCCAATGCCTTTAAGTAGTTCTAATCCATGTTTTATGATACATGAATTACAACATTGCTACTTGAATTTTTTCATTTCCGTTTTGAGAGACAGATTTAATCAAACTTCACATACGAAAGGAACATCACAGTTAAGACACAATCACGTTGTTGGAAAAACTGACATCCAAAACTTTTTTTTTTTCAGTCCTAATTACCACAAAAAGGAAATATGGTTAGGATTTTACATCACAAGGATAAATGCCTGAATGAATTCAGAGGGACACATAAAATTGAGCAGATGCATCTCTGAACATAATGAATCATCTAAACGAAGGAAGTCTCCCAAGGATTACTGTGTGAAGTATGTAACAAACAGGAGAGAATGGTAGAGTAGCTTGGTAATCGTTAACACCGACTACCAAGGCTTGCGTGATGTTCTTGCTTAGGGACTGGTAGAACTGAAAGTGGATATATGGCAACCGCAAGCTTGTGGTCGCGAACTCCTAAAGCAAATAATGGCGCACATTATATCTCCTCTGAATTAGATTCCAGTGATGTGGTTTCTACACACCGACCCCACCCTCCCTACCAACTATCAATATGTTATGAGATTTAAGCGCTTTGTGCAGCTCCACATTATTCTGACCCAGTTTCACAGAAAAACGTAATCTCTTAATTAGATCTGTTTGACTCGGTGACCTCTATTAACAAAAATATCTCTGAGCAGCTCATTGACTGTTTGAGGTGAAGTCATTATCTGCCTTTTCTAAAAGCCACTCATGATAAATGTGCTAATGTCACTTATAAAGTACCATTTTCACATGACCTAGAATGGAAACTGTAGTCTGGCTGCCAGGCTTTTAACAATATTGTCTCTTCTGACATAACGGTTTCTGAAAATTTGATGCCGTCTAATTGTAATGATGAATATGATCCACTGAAATTCATATCAAATCAATTCAAATCAAATCAATTGCTGGAACTGAGGGACATCTCCAGTACATGTATATGAAATGAAGGTTCTATGCACCTAATATGTAGGCCTAAGTACTTCCTAGAAATGTTGAACCCATTCCAAGATCAAGATGTTTTTGTTTTGTTTATTGTTTGTTCTGGAAGGGATGAATTTGATGGGGAACGTGCTATTTGATTTTGTCTTTCGATAGGGCCGGAGTAAATCTTTACTCCTGCTAAAAGGAAAAACATTATGATGACTTCTCTTTGTACTTGAGGATTCATGAATATGGCTTTTAACCCACTGACTATGCAAACTGGATGTACCTGGTATTTAAGGTTAGTGACATGATTGGGGGCACTTGAAAAAGCCTCAAGAACCACATGAGTTGAAATATATACCAACTATACACTAGCAGGAGTGGATCTCCCACCTGCTACGAGTGATATTGACATTGTTTATTTTAGAATGAGTCAACGTTTGACTACAAGATTTTCACAGGAGAATCCTTGCATAGTTTACTTGATTCTAGAGTAGTTTCAGCTCAAGTTAAGGACTATCCCTATTCATGTCATTTATTAACTCTATGGGATATACAGAATCTCAGAGGCAAAGGGTTACTCTCAGCTAAAGAAATTATAGTAATGACGGTGCTGTTTGAGGGGCAATTACCTTCAGACAATGTCGTTTAACTCTTAACGTGCCAGATAAATTACAGCTCTATGGACATTATGTGCATTATGTGGTGCATATTTGCGACTTTGGCATGTTAAAGGCCCACTGTCACAACAGAATGAAAAACGCTCTGTTTTGACTAAAATCATGAAAAGGGTGCACTTCTGACACCCATAATTCAACGGAAAGACTCATGACAGTGTGGAAAAATACAACATTTGATTTCCTCCAACAATCTTTACACTATGGCATTGCAACAGTCCATGTTCGTGAATATGTGCCTGTATTCCAGGACTAGTTGTCATCCTCTCTGTGGTTGAGTTGACCCTTGACAGTGGGACTTTAAGAGTTAACACCAGTTCATTTGGGATTATTAATTAGTGGAATAATTTGTTCTATCCTACAATACTGGTTACAATCTCCAAAATCATCCTCTAACTTGTATGGATTTTTCAAAATGGATGTTTGATTGTTCTTTCACTGAAGCTCTCTGTGCAAATTGCAAGACTGTGGTACAACACAAACAGAGAGTCACATCACATTCATGGTCAAGTTGTCATGACTATCGTGAGAGGTTAAATGGCTGCTCGTGGTTTCACCACATAAACTGTACTACGATGCACGGGCAATGAGTTATCCAGACGTCAAGAGAGATCAGTGATTTGACCCACCACAA
>JZLH01S0053356.1:134674-145485 GCA_001188425.1 Eucidaris tribuloides | reverse complement strand
TTCACGTCACCCATTCTTTGATAGGTCTTCCCCAACATCAACAGATTCTTGCTGTAAAAGTTGGGACTCACTGGAAAACAGGGAGTAACAAAGACATGGGGTATGATAGCGTAGATTAAAGACTAATGTTTTCCGTTTTACAAAAGTCAAATTCTGTGTTTCTCCACGTTGTAATTTTGCAATTTTCCGACTTGAATTTTTGTTGGAAAAAATCACAAATAACGTCAAGCCTACTACGCCCATGGGGGTTTTGATTCAGGTTTGGGGACATATTTACAGGTAATGCATGATTTCTTTGGCTTATTAGGTTTCTTTTTAGTAAATTAGTCAAGTTTTATTCAATATATATTTATAATTTTACTTTTGGGGAATTTTTAGGCATGATTTTTTCATTTTTGTTCAAAATGCTGTTCTCCGCATTATACCTCAAATTCTGTGATTTTCGCAGAAAATCCGCAATGCAGAAAATTTTGGTCTTTAGTGATCATATGTAAAAAATAGTTTTCCTCTTAAAATAAAATAACAATTAAAGCAAAAGAAAGACAAAAAACAACAACAACAAAACATCATAAAACGACAAACAAAACAATAACTGGTGTTAAACTCGTATACACAGCCATAAAAACAAACAATTTCATGTACCTGTACAGTATTTTGAATATTTCTCCATCCTCAACATTTATTACTTTGTACATGTTTTGGCTGTGCTTTTGTTGCACATTCATAAAAGATATGTAAACAAAATATTTCGCACATTCCAACTCTCACTTGATTTGACAGGATAACTACAATTATACATACATGTATCTACATGTATAAACAGATATACTAATTGTGTGGTATATTTGTCAATAGTTTTGCACTGTCTACCTAAGGTATTGTCCTTCAGTGCTTTCATAATTTTACATTGTGCATTATGAATCTGAAGTTTTTGCTGCATGATTTAACCCTATTTTAACTGGGCTATTTCAGACCAGGTTCTTACTGGGGGGGGGGGGGGTCAATTTGACCCCCCCTTCAGATCTCGGCCGCCGTTCGCGCGATTGCCGCGAAAATTTGCATGCGCATACAGCCGGATGTAAACTACAAGACTGTATAGTAAAATTTTCAAAAAATTCAATTTTCTATTTTTTAAGTAATTAATTATGAAAATAAGTGCATGAAATTATGTTTTCGCCTATAACTCACTTACAATAGCTAGTAGAATGCTAATTTTTGGTGAAAATATTCATTCTGACATTTATCACAATTATCTACAACAAAAAAATGCCGAATTGGAATTAATTTCTTATGTATTTTATTATTTTGTGAATTTCTTATGTATTTCTTTGTTTTTTCGACCTTTTGTTTTCTATTGTTTCTTTGATGAAATTTGTTGCGGACACTTTTGCAATCATAAACAGCATAAAATTAATTCATTTCAACCAGTAAAAGGAAAAATAATCATACATTTATGATTTTTGGCTGAAAACACAATTTCCATTGATTTTGTACACGAAATCACGTTTCCGAGCGATTTTTGGGTTGACATGCATGTATAAAAAGTCGTGCAGTGTCGTAATGGTTCGTCCCATTTTCGCGAAAATGGTCTCAAAAGATGCGAAAGACTTGAAAGTAAAAAGTCAGCGAGCGACGCAATCAAAAAATTTTGCGCGGCGGCGTGGTCGCGAAATTCGTCGACGGGGGGCAAACTTCGAACCCCCCCCCCCCCCCCGTTAACTACTAGGGTTAAAGAAACATATTTCATGTTTTTACTCACTTTCTTCCGCTTTCCGAAACTTCTCCAGTGCCTACATGAAAGAAAAACATACATGTTGAAATAACTTTAATAGTTCATCTACAAAGCTACATTAGAAATTTGGGCAGTAACAAATTGATAATCTTTATCAATTCAATCTGATATGTTTGCAAAACCATAACCAGAGAAGTTTGACTGCATGCAGTCGATAGATATGCCTCCACATTTGGCACTCCCACCCAATTTGATTGAAAAGCCTTCAGCATGCATGTCCCCTATTTGATCAGATATTCAAACGGTACCTTGGTAACGAGAGTAGGCCAAGTCAGGTTTGTACAAGCCCTTGTGACCTTTGACCTTTTGACCTTTCAACTCCAAAATCTAATCAGTTCATTGGTGCCTCATAATACATACTTCACCCACGTTACATGAAAATTTAACCGGCCGTTCTCAAGTTATCGCGGTAACGAGCCCAAATCAGACATATTTTAGGCCCGGTGACCTTTGACCTTTGACCTTTCAGCTCCAAAATCTAACCAGTTCATTGGTGCCTCATAATACATACTTCACCCAAGTTACATGACAATCCGACCAGCCGCTCTCAAGTTATCGCGGTAACGAGCCCAAATCAGACATATTTCAGGTCCGGTGACCTTTGACCTTTCAGCTCCAAAATCTAATCAGTTCATTGGTGGGTCATAGTACATACTTGGTCCTAGTTACATCAAAATCCAATTGGGGGTTCTCAAGTTATCTCGGTAACGAGATCCGGTAACGGACGGACGGACAGACGGACGCACGCACGGACGGACAACCCGAAAACATGATGCTTCCGGCAACTTCGTTGCGGAGGCATAAAAATATGTGGGTCCCAACTTCCATGTTATAACAGGGTTTGCCCGTATCAGGTTGGACTCTACTTTACTTGAGACCACATGTGGTTGAGGATCCACTGCACATGAGATATTCTCACCTCCTGATACGTTGATGATGGCGGTGTGCTAAAGACTACTGCAGCAATTTTCTTCTGATACCAAGGCATATCAGCAAACGTAAAACACCTGCAATAAGCATGACCAAAGAAACATGGTTGTTTGTACAGATGACTTCACGTACTAAAATTTGACATTGCACAAGTCAATTTATCGCCTATCTCAAATATTTTTGACAGTCTCGATTTGCTCTTTTTTTAAACAGGAAGTTGTTGTTTTTCAAGTCAAATTTCTAATTCAAATTTTGCCTATCTTGAACATAGTTTAGAGTACCAATGGGACCAAATATGTGTTAAAAAATTCGCCTAAGTTGAAGTGGCCACAACTATAATTCTTGATGGTCCTAATGGATTGACCCTTTGATCTCTGCTTATCAGCTTGACCAAAAAGATGTTATAAATTTCCCATTTCCTCTCTGTGTTTCCCATTTTCCCACAACATTGGTACAATCATGAATACAACAGTATTACATTTTCACACACTACCCCTTTTGACAGCCTTTGAATCATAATAGTTATTCAGGGCTCCACACTAACTATTTTTCCTACTTGCCCTTTGGGCAAGTAAAATTATCACTTTCAGATTTTTACTTGCCCGGAAATAAACAATAATAAAAAATATCAAAAATAATTTCTCACTAATTTTAATCAATTAGGCCCTTTTATCAATATCAACAGAGATAACCGTTTGTTCTGGGGAATCTTTTATCTACCTTCCCGATAAGCAGCCAGACATAGTTTCAGTGGAACTGCCGAGAGTACAGAGAGGCTGAAGCTTTTTTTAGTCTAGCATAGCATTGAATGTTCGTCATTTTAATTCTGGAGGTTGCTAAAGGTGTGATTTATACATTTAAAGAATCATAAAATTAAGTATACATGAACAAAATAATGCTGAAATTTAGTATCGGGCCTAAGTTATCTGAAAACAAAATTTTTGACATATTTTATTTTAGTACGAATTTGGACATGTTTTGTTCATTTTATGATCAAAATTTTACTTGCCCACTTGGGCAAGTAAATTATAAAATTTTTGAGATTTTACTTGCCCGACATCGAATTTTACTTGCCCCGGGTCAAGCGGGCAAGTGCTAGTGTCGAGCCCTGAGTTATTGCTATGTCAGAAAGAAACATTTGCATGAAAACATATGGCATTGTTGTAGGCAGGTGTACGTAGTAATAGCAAAAGTATGTAAAGGCACATAGCTCTGTCTTTTGTTTAGCTCAAGGGTTACAGGATGATGATGTCACATGAAGAATATGAATAAAGATGATCTGGAGGAAATTTTTAGCGGTGGGGTTAAGCAGGATGCAGGAAATGTTTAGGAAAATTGTTTAAAAATATATGATGCATATTTTCATTAAATATTTAGTGATTTAGTGATGAACATGTACATACCAATAGGCATCAACATCAACAGAAGTTAACATACATTTGGATTGCACAGGACCTTTAACAATGGCAGTAAAATTCATGACATATGGTCATTTTACAGAAAAATAAAAAGTTGAGGGGGAGGGGGCACAGTTTTGCCATATGAAATTATGACAGAGTGAATCTGGTCTATGATAATTTAAATTAACAATAAACAATTGAATCTGTGAATTCACACAGTGCCCAAGTCCATATTGTAGACATGTGAACTTGGGTCCTTTGTTAATTCACCAATTCATTTGTTAACAGATTGTGCTAAATATACTGCCCAACAATACTCACCATAGTCCCATCAAATGTACAGAGGTAGCATCATTGGGGTTGAGTTCAATGGCTTTCTGAAAAGAACAAAAACAAAAAACAATTATGGTAAGTGGTAAAGAACAGCAATTAAACAAACTTGTAATTTACATCTGCCTTGTTGGAGGAAAGAAGTATAAACTGATGACCCATATTGTAGTGCATATGGTGACAATTTAAAACTTACAGCGAGTTTATAAGCCATTGATGAATAAAGGGGGACTAGCTTGGCCTAAATTGCAAACGTTGGATGGTATTCTCAAAAGCGGACTAACTTAGTCCCCTGACTAACCCTGGAATGTTAGTTGCCTTTATTTTGCTTCAAGCAATATTTATTACATGTTTAGTGCCTTAATCTTTAACAAATAACAAATAACTACTGGTATGTGATTTTTGTCATGAAGTGAATTGGAATTCATTTTAAACATATTTTGCATTTTGTGCTAATTTTTCACTTCATCCTAAATTTTAATAATTGAACATGAAATGAATGTGTTAACACTTGGCATTCCATTGTACAGGTGACTAACATTCCAGAGTTAGTCAGGGGACTAAGTTAGTCTGCTTTTGATAATTCCAGCCAGTGTGTTTATTTATCCCAATAGTGATGCATCCGGAGTATAACATGACAACCTCTAGCAAGTGAGTCATGGTTACTAGGCTGACGGCTGAAGTTACCACATAGAGGACCCACTTTCTACCATCTTCTTTCTCATTTTGAATAAATGTTGCAACAGAAAAGGGGAGATTACTTTTGTTTGTGCAATCAAACTCATAAAGTCAATTTTTTTTATTGCTCTGATAAAGATTTAGGACACCTAATCTTGTAGATCTATACACAGACAACCTAATTATTAAACAGAGAGGTAAAGTGAACACAGAGATGGAGTAGAGGTCGGCCTAAAGGCCATATTTTGCCGGCCTTGGCCTCGACCTGAGTCACGTGTACGAAGTCTATGTGAGAAATATTTTTCCAGTGGCCTCATGACTCGGAGTGCTTGGCCTCCACTCCATCCCTGAAAGTGAACTCACCAGGAAGTGATCTCGAATCAGATACGCATTTGAGATTTTCTGTTTGGTTCCTTCGTAGTCGCCAACTTCACTGATGCAAATTGCATACCACTAAAATAAAGGAGCACACAAGTATTCAAACAAGATGACACAAAATCTGTTGAATATACCTGCTAAGGACAATTACACATAAAGATTGTAACAGTTAATGATTGTATGGCAATATTTGGTACATACATTAATATACTTGGTTCATCCTATTAAGAACATCCCGGAAATATGTAACATCAGTTTTATCATGTCAGTTTTTGTTCAACCCGTTGACTACGAGATTCTGTAAATATCCATAGACCTTAAGTTGCACAGGGCCCATCCAGTTCCCGTATGCAACATTCCCTATCCATGTAAACAGTAATTTTGGTTGGTGAACCATTTCACTGTTTATGAAATTAAAGGTATACAAAAGTTACAAACAAGGTTTCAGTACTACTCATTGCACACTGTCCAATGTACAGCAGTATTTTCTGCACGAAATATCAACAAAATGAATGTTACAAATCTACTGGTATAATGATTACTTTTAAAGCAGTAACATGCAATATTTGAAGTGTATACACTGTCCTGAGTCACGCACACACATACTTATAAAGACTGTCAAATGCAGACCCTTCCCCCTTTCTTGTCATGATCAGTTTTTTACCCCCTACGCAGGACATTACACACCAGAATCATGGTAACCATGGATAATATGTGTATGTGTGTGATTGACTAGTGTCCAGCTGTGGTCCTACCCCATACCTTAAATGATGCATCCTTTATATTTCACATATGTTATAACATATGAATCCCAAAGTTTGAATACTGCCTGTTTATATACCTATCTTTAGTTGGTTTAAATCTGAGCAAAAATGGTTCGGTGTGCAAATAATCAATTGAGGACATTTACACTCACACACACATACCCCCCCCCCCCCCACCACACACACACCGAGAAAGGATGACAAGCTCACCTTATGACTAGCAAAATTCTTGTCATTTCTTTCCAGCCCTCTTTTGGCATACTCCAGGGCTTCGTAAGTCAGCCGCTTTTTCTCCTCGGGCTGGGTAGTGGAGAGCTGCGCCACACAGCGACAAGCCCTAGCTAGTCGCCATAGCAACTCGTCATTGTTTGTGTCCTTGAACCGCATCATGTGATTGTAAAAGTCAATGACTTGGTTGGCTGTGTAGAGGCGATCAGCCTCTTCGGCAGCAAGAACTTCTGGGGACACTTGGCTTGGTTTCACTTCAGGTTCTACAAAAGCAAACAGCATAAGAATACAGGAATGTGCATGGTAAAGCCCAAGTATAATTTTGGTCGATCAGACAAATTTTTGGTCAGTCTGTCACAAGGTAGTCTATTGTCACCCCAGACATCAGCAAAACATACTTACTGAAAATTGTTCATAGCAACAAATTATGACGTTTAAATTGAAGGAGAGCAACTAGCGGTATTTACATTACCTACAGTGTATGGGAAATCTCGGGGCCCCCCTTCCCCACCCCCCCCCCCCGACGATTTTACATTTGGAGTAATTTCTCAAAAACGGGAAAGTTTCAGAGCGAGCAATTTTCACGGTATGTATAGATCATATAGGTGTATCGAAAAAACATAATGGCAAAGAATTTCATTTTTCACCATTTACCAAAACTATACTTGGGCATATTTTTTACTTTGTGGGAAGGGGCAATAATTTAAAATCACAATTTAAAGCCACAGGCTAACAATGACCATTGTTTAAAAAATGTGAGCTACATAATCATCCATGCTCTAAGTGTCTTTGATAAGGTTTAAAAATGAAGCCCTGAAAAAATTGTATTTCAAAACAATTATTTAGAGTTTTAAAAAAGTGAAAATCGTAAGTTGACCGAATTCACTTGTCTATTTCCTCCCATAGACTTACTGTGTGTAGATCTAGGCTTTTTTGTACTTGGCCCAAGTACTTATTATTTATTCATTCATATCTTGCCAGTGGCAAAATAAAGTTCCAAACTTTTGTATTCTACGGTATTTATTTGTCCATTCAAACACTACTATGTAGCTCAGATAAGAAAGTTTGACAATTTTTTGTATTTGAAGCCCACAATGTTAGCCTGTGTCTTTAATTTGTGATTTAAATTGTGATCTAAATCTATAAATCAATTCATTTGTTTTAAATCACCAATGGTTGACCAACCACTGTTACGTGGAAATAAATCTAATTGAATTCAAAAGAAACTAGACTACAACAATTTGATTACAGTGCAGTTGATGGTATGCCTATGCCCCACCTTCACTTGGCAATTCCCCATCCAGCAATTAATCCGTCAAACATTACTAAAGTAAGTGAACAAGAACCTGTGTTATGGACAGAGGGACAGAAGGACGGATGAACGAACAGAAGGAAGGACATTGGAGTACTTTTTCCTCCTATAACTTATCGGGTGAGGGATAATGAAAATGTTAATAAATATTTTAGTATTTCATTCATTTGGCATCACCTGTTTCTTTAGGTTTTCCTGACCAGAATCCAAGTCCACGAGACATGGCTAGTGAGGTTGTGAAGAATGTTCCAAGACGAAACTTGGTGCATTGATTCATGCAACTTCGCCAAAATCTGGAAGCCTATAAAACACAAGGGGAAAAAAAATACCTCACCTCATCATGTACAAACTCCATTTACTTAATATTACCAGCTAAAATAAACAAAGAAAAACGATGAGAGAAAGAAAACAATATTTTAACAAATTTGGCTAATCATTCACGAGTGACTTTTCAACATTTAATTAAATCACTTATAATTGGCAACTCTGCCTTTTTTTTTGTGATGATTGAGTATTTGAGTATGAACGTCCCATAATCCAGGCATTCTCACTTTTTTTCATTTTTCTGAGATGTCATATCAACTGAGGTGACCCAATTCTCGACTCGACTTACAAAGTGATACCTATGTGCCGCACCAAAATCGAAAATCGGGGGCTCTGGAACGGGCTTGAGCGAAAAATGGGGGTCTCTGGAACTGGATCTAAGGCTTCAGAAAACCTCAAAATGCTATGCTCCGGAACTACAAAGTGGCGAAGTTCCGGCGCGCTAATGGCGCTAACGGGCTGAAAGGGCAATGCTCTGGCCCGGAGCGAAAAAACAGAAGCAAAACGGCAAATTTGGGGGTCGCTGGAACTGAATAAATCAAAAATTTTCTGTGCCTTCTGAAATTGAGATGCTCTGCCTCTGGAACGGAAATTTGGGCTGAAAATGGGGGTCTCAACCACGGCACATAGGTATCACACAAATATACTAAGTGCGGCGACCAACGGCCCACCGTGCCGGTTGTGGGCCCCCCCCCCGGGCCCATAACTGCCGGCTAAGCCCCACAACAGGGCAAGGTGAAAAACAAATGTCCTCATAAACAAAGACAATCTCAGTTTATGAGGACAGTTTGTCTTCGTTTATGAGGACAATCTTCATTTTGGGGGACAATCCGGCGCTAGTGCATTAATGCATCCACCTAATCCCACATATAATGATTCATGTAGGGTACACAAATCACAGCATATTTAACTGCCATAAATTAATAATTTTCACGGGAAATTAGGGTTAGGCTCTAGCTAGGGTTAGGGTTAGGGTTGTGGTAGGGGTATTATTTTAGATTACCGACTTCAGCGTGTGCGGTTTATTCCGTCAACGTATCTTCTGACGGAATAAATCTAGAAAATTTGCTGTTGGGCTTGGATGCGTTAATGCACTAGCGCCGACAATCCTCGTTTACAGACCAGCTGACCAGGGCCCCGGTCCCCTACTGTGCTGTGATGAGTTCTCCACACTTAAGTCACTACAAAACTGTCAATGTAATGATCCATATATACTAGTAATAGAGATTAGACATGTTAAGAATAAGAGATGTGAGATAGTTTGATACTAATTTTATTTTAGGGGGAAAAAAAAGATTTAACGTTAGACTCTAAATAAAATATTGTCAAAATGTCAAAATTTATCAAAATGGAGGGTATTAGGAAGGTAATCCTGGGTTTTAGGGGTCTAAATTATTGTAGGTTGCTAACTTCAGCATGTGTGGTTTCTTCCCACTGCAGAGACACGTTGACGGAAAAAACTGCACACACGTACTGCACACGCTGTAGTTAGCAAGCTATAAAATAATAATTTAGGCCAGTTGATGAGATGAAAAATACAGTACAAGAGAGTAAGTTTCCTTTTTATCCAAATTAGACACCATACACAGTAATTATACTGGGAGAGTAATATTTTCATTTGAATTCCAGAACTCGACTTACAGCTCGTTACACACATGCATAGCGACCCCATTTGAGATCGGTTCGCTATTAAAAACCAATTATGTTATACGGCAATTTGTGTACACGCTTATTAATACATAGCACTACTGCGTTCCTTCTGAACGAGTTTTGTATTTTTACGAGTACTTTGCAATTTTATACAACCTTGAGAGTTTGCTGCACTTGAATGACTGTGGTAAAGCTTTGAAGGCTTTGGATATGACGTAAAACTGATATATATCTTTGAATACCAGCTCTTGCCGCCATATTTTACAGTATTTTCCTGTAACTTAGTTCCCGAGTTGTTTAGCAGATCCCTCAACGGCAACGTCGCGAAAGTGTGTACTTATGGCAAGCCCGTTTTCGCATTTTGTGACAAAATAGTTATTTCAGGACAAGTTTCTCTATTTAATGTTTTATATCACAAAATCTATTTTTTACATCGATTTCACAAGAAAATTCAATAGCTGATTATTCCCTTCTTTGAAAGGGGGTGGATATTACGAATAAATTAACATATTACTACAAAATACCTTTACGACACTGTAAAAACCCAATTAACTTCTAAATCTAAAAAAAAAATAAAGATTGGGTGAGGGTGAGGCGGCCACCCCTCTGACCCCCCCCCTCCTTTGTGGCGCCGCCTCTGAGGTGAAAATAATACACTTTGATGGCGGCATGTTTTTTCCTGGAAAACGAGCGCTTTACCAAAATAGAGGAGACCAACTTCCGCATCTAGATACGGTCCTTGGATACAAGGGCGCCATGCTACTTTGATGATATCCGCTACCACGTCTTTAAAGATGTTGGATATTCACTTCAGTTTATTATAATGGTGCTTATTCGTAACGGGAGTTCAGCCACACCCTCAGTAGTCGACCAGAATGTTCCGCAGAGAAAATATCCCCCTTAGTAAGTTGGTAATTATTTGAACACACACACACAAACACACACACACACACACACACACACACACACACACACACACACACACACACACACACACACACAAACACACAAACACACACACACAC
>JZLH01S0053356.1:76252-84039 GCA_001188425.1 Eucidaris tribuloides | reverse complement strand
ATGAACACCACTATGTAGTTAAGATATCAAATTTAAAAAAATAAATAAATTGAAGCTCCACAATGTTCGCCTATCACTTTAACATTTTTCTTTAATCAACAATGAAGATTCATCGACATCTAATCTTAAACACTTGATCCACGGATGTTTAAACTAAGAGTATCTTCCAGCATCAGTCTGACTTGGTTTTCGAGGTAGTCTTTCCACAAGTACATCGGTAGCATGCCCGTATAAGCAGATAGTCAATGTACAACAAAATACAACTTATCAGGATTATAAACGCAATAACATCAAGTGAATTGAGGACGAAGAAGTTCATTTCCCCAGCTCGGGATTTCAAGTGACCGCCTCCAAATTTCAAGACGTGTTCGATCCAGAAGACGGCAGTGTCCAGTGGAGAAGCCAGTGTGTCCCGATGGATTGAACCATACTTCACCGCGTTCTCTTTGTAACTATTGAATTATACAGAAGAGAAATACGAAAGAGAGCGAATATTTTTTTTTCAAGTTTGTTGTGTGAAAAAAGCAATATATTACATTTTATGCATCTATCTTTGCAGGCAATCGTGATTGGATACTTCACGAAACTTCCTTCATTGTTTGCATTCTTACTGGTCCTTGGATATGGTTTTATGGATTAAAAAAACAGATGAATTAACATGATTAATGGGAAAAGTTCAGCCCTGTATTTGACAATTGTTTCATTTCAACACATTATTACAAAAAATGGACAATTCTACATTATATCTTAAAAGGCAATGACATGATTGGGAGTAGTCGAAGGAGTTGCAATGTATACCGTTTTGTACACTGACGTGAGTGTATGTGCCTTGAATTTGTTGACTTGAGGAGAAACAACTGCAAATAGCAGTTCGAATCCAAGTATGACCATGCTGGAAATAAAGGTCATACAAAGCTACATTACAAAATTGAGTATGACAGCAATTTCTGATACCAATTGCATGACCAAGAGGAAACATTTGCACACAAAATGTTCACAGCAGAAAGCTTGGATAGTGTACTTGATTTCAGAATGCTTTCGTCAAAAAAATGAAGACTGCTTCCAATCTTGTAATTCCCCTGTTAAAAACACAATACAGTGTGTCTCGAAAATAATTGTGCAAGTCAAAAGCGCCCTCTTTGGTAATGAGAACAACATTTTTGTGACGTAATGCTTACATTACCATCAAGGGCATAGTCTTAGCTTTTAAATGCCGTTTGTTCTGTTCAGTTTGCTTGTTTTAATCCTGAGATATGCTCAGTTAACAACGAAAATGTAAAATCACAAATGTGCCACTTTGTACAGTCAATGATAGCATCAGGCCCTCTTCCCGTAAAAGTGACACAATTGTGATTCCACACCTTTTTTGCTTACAAGATATTTCGAGATCAAAACAAGCAATTTGAACAAAACAAAAAGAATTTGAAAGCTAAGACTTCGCCCTTGATGGTGACGTAAACATGTGTCACAGCAGTATATTTGAACTGTCAAAGAGGGCGCTTTTCACTTTTAAATTTTTGAGAAGTGCTGCAGCATGTCTCAAAAAATTGTGCAAGTAACAACCGCCCTCTTTGGCAATTAGAAAATACTCTTGTGACATGATGCTTACATCAACTTCAAGGACAAAGTCTCATCTTTTAAGTGCCATTTGTTTTTTTCAATTTGCTTTTTTTATTCTCGAGATATCTTGTAAACCACAAATTGTGGAATTACAATTGTGTCAATTTTACAAGGGACTGCAGTAAAAGTGGCACAATTGTGATTTTACCCTTTCTTGTTTAAGTAATTATATCTCAAGATTAAAGCAAGCAAATTGAACAAAACTAACGCTGTTTGAAAGCTAAGACTAAGCTCTTGACGTTGATGTAAGCACAATGTTACAAGAGTATTTTTTAATTGCCAAAGAGGGCGGTTTTCACTTGCATAATTTTTTGAGACACACTGTATAACAATGAGCTACATAATGCTCCATGCTCCACGTGTCTTTGATAAGGTCTAAAAAAATGAAGCTTTAAAAAAAGTTGTACTTCACATTGATCACTTAGTGCTGTCAAAGAGTTAAAAACTAGAGTATCCAGTGTGACCTTCTCCTGACCTTGTCTGTTTCCTCCCATAGGCTACTGTGTTATAGATCTAATTTATACTCAGGCCGAGCAGGAAATCTGGTTAAAATGTTAAATCATGCATACCATGCAAGTGGCAGCATAACATTCCCAACTTTTCCATGCTAGGATGTTTATTTGTCCATTTAAGCACTATTATGTAGCTCAGATATCAAAGTTTGACAGTTTTTTTAAATGAAGTTCCACAATGTTTGCCTTTGTCTTTAACATGAATATTTTTTTAAAGTTAACGTTGACCTACCTCGAGTTGTTAAGAACTTCGTTGATGGCACCTTTAATAGTCTCGTAACTCAGACTGGACTTCTCGAGAACGACTCCCATCCCTTTCTTCGATATCCGGGCAGCCATTGCAGGTTGATCGGCAAAGAGGGGAATCATGACCATGGGAACTTGACTTTTGATTGCCTCGTACACACCACCGATGCCTCCGTGGTAGACTAGAAGACGTGTCTTAGGATGACCTGCATGCGGAAATTAAAGACACAATTAACAATGACCACAGTTTTAAAACATGTATTTAATAATCGTCCTTGCTAGTGTCTTTGATAAGAATCCCTGAAAAATGTATTCCAAAATGACCATTTAGTGCTTTCAAAAAAGTGAAAATCTATGAAAACTCATGCTGACCGGATTCAACCTGCCCATTTCTTTCCATAGAATACTGTGTGCAGATGTAAGCGATTTTCTACTCCACCGCAGTGGTAATTGCTCATGCATATCTTGCTAGTGGCAGCATAACTTTCTAAACTGTTGTACTATATATAGGATGTTTATGTGTCCATTTAAACACTATTTATAAAGCTCAGACATCAAAGTTTGACAATTGAAGGTCCACAATGTTAGACTGTGTCTTTAATCTAATATCATAGACTACTCTATATCAAAAACGTCACTGGATGTAGAAGTTGAGGCGATAGTGTTTTTTTTCTAAACGCTGCAATAAACACAAGAGCGTGGGGAGGTGCACATCTCGTGCAGGTGGAACGGGGAAGTGCGCATCTTGGGGTGGTGGAACTAAAGTTGTCAAAGATCAGTTGTTGAAAACAGAGAAAGATGCAAATTTCTTTTTGCTAGCCAGGGGCGGTACTCCTCTGCGTCCGGGGGGGGGGGGGTGCTCGTGCACCCCGAGCATATGCCCTTGAAACGTCACTGGAGGTAGAAGTTAAGATGATTGTTTTATCTTTATCAAAAACTGCAATAGTGTAGAAATCTCTTATGAAGTAAATACCATGTAAATATTTACAATGGCAAGATCTTTTCTTTGTATACGTTTTTCATCAATGGTGGGGATTTTGTTCCGTGCTATAGGAAATCCCTTTCTTAGTCGAAGAACACATTTGTACAATAATTTCAAAGTATTAATTCTCAATGTCACATCGATAAGCTTTTAACAGACACACTTACTGATCAGGTCATATTGAGGCATCCAGCTCATCAGTTTTGTATTCTTGCCGAGGTTGGGCGGAGGTATTCCCACGAAGCGCCAGATTACTCTCTGTGGCAACTCGCTGAAAACCTGGGCGAAATCCCTCGTGCTATTTTCGGGCAAGAGAGATGCATCCGTTGATCCCTGAGAAAAGAGGATTTCAATTATAGCTCTGAGATTAAATGCGTCTTAAAACAAGACAGTGAAGATAATTGAATGTTCAATGTTGTAAATCTTATCAACTTCATTTTAGAGATGCTTACACTCACTCCCATACCTAGTCAGTCACTCACTCCCTCAATCAACTTGCTGTCGAGCATTAATGATGGCTCTCCAAAGATGTCTGATGCTTATTTCCTGCTTTTTTCAGAACGTTTGTTTTGTAAAGAACGGATTTCTTTAGTTCTATGCATTTATAGACGTTAGAAATTTCTTTTCAGTGTAGTTTCTATACACTTTATTCATATCAATTGTATACTCAATCGAATATAGTACACACACCCAAAATATCACATGCAGAGTATGCAAGATGTTGTTACAGTGGTACTGAGAAGGTTAAAGAGAGCTCATACATGATCTGATTGCTTTTAAGTAAAGTAGAATCTATATTTTGGAGTTCCAAATAAATATCACGTCTTGATAGTTTGAATTACCTGTCTTACTGCATGGATGTGTTTGACTCTTAATGATTAAGGTGTACGTTTATGATGTAAATAATGTTAAGTTAATACGCATCTTACCAAACTAAAGACGATAATGCCATGTTTTCCGGATCCCTGAACGAAAGCCTCCAAATCCTGAATTTACAAAAAAAAGAGAACAAATCAAATAGGAGAGTCCAAAACAGTAAGATTTGTTTATGTTGGGTCAAACCCTTCTCCCTCCTTCCAATCTTGTTGATGTGGAAGATTGGTCTCCTTTTCCTCCTGTGTGTAATGATGGTTTGTCAGAATTTCATGACTTAATGATTTGGCAAATGCCCGAACAACATCACTACCCCATCTCATTTTAAGTTCCATTAAGGGTAATTCAATGCTTCTTCGTTTTTGTTTCTCATGCATCCAACACGATTCGGGTCTTCGGTCCACTTGAAACCTGATATGTAAGATATTTGAAAAACATCGTTTTCTTTTTCTCAGATTTTTTTTTATAGTGTCAGTATATTTTCCCAGACTGTTGAACAATCAACACAGCTCTACCAACTAATATTTGTTTCTGATTGAATTATAGTTCAAAGACCTTTGTTCAAAGACTCCGTAAAACTGCCCAAGCATACTTCAAACGGTGTACATAGGATCAATATCGTCGTCACAGAATTAAAGAAAGGTGACTTCCGAGTATATTCGGGTAGCTTCGGATGTATCTATAGGGTTTGTTTCGTCAGGTTGGATTAATGACTATCCGATTTGTATTAGTGATATTTGATTCGAGTCTTCTTGAAAATAATGGTACGTTTTATGTATGCATGATTCAAGGTAAAGTCAGGATCTGCAGCGGCGTTGATCCATTTTTCAGAGGTGGGGGGGGGGGATAAGGGAAATGTCTACATTTTTGGCGCGCGCCACGCGCAAAATTGTAATGGAATAATGTAGGCCTATTGTGTGTGTTTATTAGCATTTTCATAGTACCTTCCAATGCTTTTCAGACATATTCTTGCCTTACGTTTTATGATTTTTCAAGTAGACATAATTATCGGGGGCACAACGGTATGTTTTCCCCCACCCAGAATATTTTTATGGGGGAAACTGCAACCAGCTCTCCAGGATCAATGCCTCTGAGGATCCGCTGCATGCGGATGATTTTCTGAGAAAACTCCTGTGTTGTCGTCTCCATCCTTTGAAGTGGTTTAGAATGTTAAGCTACTGTCACACTGCGCCGTCTAACGGTACCGTCTGCCTGCGTCTAAAATATTTACCACAGACGGTGTCAGACGGTGGCAAATGGAATACAATAGAATGGAACAGAACGGAAAAGCACCGTCTGTCAACGTCTTGATACGTTTGTAATCCAGACGAAAAACGAATTTAAAAGTCCAATAAACGTTTAATAAGTGTACGTGTTCGCTTTTCAGACGGAATCGTTAGACGGCGCAGTACACACCTACTACTGCTACTATTTCTAAAACCCGCAGTGGATGCATTGGAAAATTTAAAACGTGCAAAATTTTACCTAACACAAAATGGTATAATTGGTATATAGGATAAACGCCGCTACTTTCCCCAATATTATTCACTAAATTTTTGAGAATATTGGGATGTTCACTTCGATAAGATACCAAAAATCTAACGTATATTATTCACAAAAAATGTATGAGTGAGATACTGTATTTGGTCGATAAAATTAACGCAGTGTCTCTTAATATGCAAAGTAAACATTGTGAATTGTATTAATTACAATGATTTCATACCGTTAAAATCTCTCGGGGTGGGGGCGGAATAGAGTATTCCATCCTGAAGGGGGTTTATTTGTAATCTTCCACCATGTGCGTTATTTTACTCAATCTAACAATAGGCAATTGTTAATCTTCAGAGCGCCGATTACCATTGAGGTAATACATGAAATCTAAAGCTACTGTCACATTGTAATTTTGCTATTGTCACCATCGTCGCGTAAGAGCTAACCGTCACTACTTTTGTTTGTTTGTTTTTCCTCAAATTGTATACCTTTTCTAGCGGTCTTGGTTCACCGATTGTTACACCAGCAATCGGAATCCAGTTGGGAGCGGTTGGTCTCGGGAAATCTAGGGCGAAGTCAGTGTGACACAGCCATATTTCGGCTTTACCCGCGAGCTCTCGTATATAAGTTCCAGGACTTATATTGTGCTCAATTTGTATTTTTTCGTAGGACGAAGCAACGACGTGATAAACTAGTCTCGAAACAATGTAGCGTTCGACAAAGTTACGAACTCGATCAAAGAAAGTCATCTCATCGGTTAAACCACCAATAATTAGAAACGGTACATACGATGAGGGTAGATACATGCTGTAAATATCTTCATCGAAGTACGGCAGACGAATTGAACTGGTCATAATAACAAAAGGAACATTTAAGTATTCGGCGAGCAGTGCGTCACACGGTACAAACATCTCCGACAACATCAGATCGAAACGTTGTCGCTCTATCTTCTCCAAAACTGATAAATCGTTGAACATGTCCTGGCAGTTCTGGAAGGAAATGTCGGCAAACTTAAGCCGAAGTTTCATCATCTGATAAACTCCTGTTTCGTCGTCTTTGTTGTCCAACATATTCTCTGTAAGATCGGCGATAGCGCTTTGCAGGAATGTTGAAGGGAAGGTGAACAGCTTGGAGTATGCATCTGCACTGAAGCCCTTCAAGCTAAACGTGTCGGTTGCAAGGATGGCTACGGAGTGATTGCGGGACTGTAGTCCCGTCATCACACTGTTAAAGAAAATGTTATGACTAGCTTGACTCAGTGGATGGTTGGCATAAACCAAAACTTTCGATGCTGAGGAACTTTGAATGATGACACACAAAATCACTACTAATACACAAAAGGACGCCATGTCAGCAGTTTGTGGAATTGCTTACGTTCGGTTGAATGTTAATTCCTAGTATGTTTACAGCGGTGTATCGTTTAACGTAAAGCAAAAACGCCGTGAATATGCATTTACAGCGGCAATCGTTTCAGCAATCGTAAGCCTCAAATGCCGTAAATATGCATTAGAAGTTTATAATAATCAATACGCACTGGTCACAATTACATTGAATACTGATGAATGTAACAATCCTACATTATTTAGACCTGTTGATGTCCTCAGAAAAGGCGCGAACGACCCAGATGATTATCCTAGCAGGCACGGTTTAGGCCTATGTGCTATTTGGACTTGTTATCTAGGCAAACAGTTCTTATTCTTTTGGACTGCAAGGTCCAATCGACGTTCGGAATAAGAAGGAAATATTCACCGTAATATCTCTTTTCGCAAATATTCTGATTTCATTATCACGTTTCAAAGATCTGAGGGTTTTTTTTAAGTGATATATTTACAGATCGATCGATCAGTAAATACATGTATATCACTTCAAAAAACTTCAGATCGATCAAAGATCACACCTCCATTCCATTATTATTGACAAAATGATAAATGGATCGACATTACCCTTTACTCATGAAGATTTAAAACGAGAAAAAAAAGATTTAAAACGAGGCGCCTTTGATAACATTTATATTTTTTCGTTAAAGCAGTTTAGCGTAAGGGGTAGTAAACGTGGAGATATGG
>JZLH01S0053356.1:50942-68593 GCA_001188425.1 Eucidaris tribuloides | reverse complement strand
ACAAATAAAACTCATGGAAGTGATAACTTTTAATAAGGGACTCACTGTTTGCCAAAAATGTCGGGTAACTACTACTTTTCTTGCCTTGAAAGTAGTTGGTATATATAGGAATCCAAGTATGGTGCTCAGTAGGCAGGACTTAATTACTCCCTGGATTAGGTTATAGGATTAGGATAGTGTGATTGGTAGGATAAGTTAGAATTAGAATAGGACCTCATAATGTAAAACAATATAGTGGAAAGACAAATAAAATTTAGATTCCGAAGAATTAATTTTCATTATTTATATACTTTTCTAATTTCTGGATTGGGTAAAGTTTACCCAATAGTTGGCCGGACACATAATTAATCTCATGTTGGGTAAATTTTGGGTAAAAAGGCAGATGGGTAAATTTCACTGGGTAAAATGAATGGGTTAATTTAAATTACCCAACAAAAGGGCAAATTCTGGATTGGGTAAAGTTTACCCAATACTTGGTCGGACACATAATTAATCTCATGTTGGGTAAATTTTGGGTAAACTTTTACCCAATATTTTTTACAGTGTATAGGGCAACCAACCTATAGCAACAACTACCCCCAGGCAACTACTCCCCTAGGACAACCATCCTCTAGGACAAGTACCACACGGAAACTACCCCAGACAAATACCCCCTAGGGCAACCACCCTCTATAGGACTACTATCCTGTAGGGCAACCACCCTAGAGCTCTAGGACAAGTACCACCCAGAAAACTTCCCCAGACAAATAAAGAGCTTGGGTCCAAAAGATACTACATCCATCTTTGTTATTTCAGAGGAAAACGGATTTGTTGACCGTATTTTGTACAGGCGCTTATGAAAAGTGATGTCAGAAAGTGCATTTTCTAATGGTTGCTTTCAAAATTGAGGTAAAACGTTTGATCAAAGACAGGTACCTATATACCTGAATAATGGTGTGATATCAATTACTCAATTTTCATTAAAAGTGGATGTAGTACCTTTTGGAACCGATCTCTTCAAATATCTCCTCGGGCAACCACGGGACAAGTACTCCAGGACAACTGCCTCCTACCGAAACCACCCTCAAGGACAAGTACCACCCGGAAAACTACCCCGCCCCCGACAACTACCCCAAGGGCATCCACCCTCTAGGACAAATAATACCCTGAAAATAGCCCCAGATAACTACCCATTAGCGCAACCACACTCTACGACAAGTACGCCCTAGGCAACCACCCTCTAGGAATGTCTTGTAAAAGTGAAAAATTACATGTGCATTATTTCTCAAAAGGACAGGAAATTGAATACTAATATCATATTAGTATTCAATTTCCTGTTTTTATGAAGGCCTAACCATGCAACGATTCAATTTTATTAGTATAATGTGTGTTTTCATTGATTTCATCAATACAGGTTGAAAGAAATAGTGTAAAAGCTGTATTTATAAAGTAAGTTTTCAAAACGCATTTCAATTAGGTTGTTCAAGTGATTGTCATTATTATTTTGATATTGTTATCGTTATTGTAATGACCATAAGCTCAATTAAATAAAAAAGACCTTTTCCAAAGGGTTTGGCTTCCCAACTATCATGCCTCCAATCGGTATCCAGTTTGGTGCAGTTGGTCTCGGAAAGTCGAGGGCAAAATCTGCGTAGGATAGCCACATTTCGGCCTTTCCCGCGAGCTGTCGTATGCTACTTTCCGGAGAAATATTATGCTCAATTTGTATCTGTTTATAAGGAGTGGTGACGAAGTAAAAGAACAGTTTTAAGAAAATATAGCGTTCGAGAAAGTTTTGTACTCGTTGGAAGAAAGCCATGTCATCCGTTAAAGGCCCAGCGATTAAGAAAGGGACATAAGATGACGGTGAATGCATGTTATAAACATCTTCATCGAAGTACGGGAGACGAATGGTACTTGTCATAATAACAAACGGAACCTGTAAGTATTCGGCGAGGAGTGCATCACATGGCGCAAACATCTGCAGTAAAAGAAGATCGAAATTCTGCTGTTTTATCTTCTCCATGACCTCCACATCGTTAAACATATTCACGCATCTCTGGTATGAGATTTCTTCAAATTTTAATATCTCTTTAATTGTGTTGTAACCTCCTGGCTCACCGTCACCAGTGGTGGACGAGACTATCTTCTTTATCAGAGCGGCTAGCTCGCTTTTGGAGGTCGTCGACTTGAAAGTGAATAATTGTGAATATGACCCTGGGTTGTAACCACGCAGATCATAGGCCTCCGATGCAAGAACAGCCACCGAGTGATTGCGAGATTGTAGCCCGTCCATCGCGGCGCTGAAGAATATGCCATGACTATGTTGAGCCAAAGGATGGTTAGGGTTGACCAGTAATTTATCTGCTAAGGAATTATGGGCAATTAAAACAATCGCGATCAAAAAGAGAAATGTAGACTCCATTTTTTTTACCAAAACGTCGGAGAGTTCGAGGTGTGTCTGTCTCACGCTGTTAATTCCCTGCACTATTTATTTATTTATTTATTTATTTATTTATTTATTTATTGAAATATATTTATTCAGGAAACACAAGATCAGTATAAAACACTGTTTTGAATCATGGTCCTGAAGAAAACTAAAAACAAATACATCACATATCGAAAATTAAAATTACGAGCAGCTGCATATAACATTGGTCAAGAAAAATGACTCTAGGCAACCAATATTTATTCAATTTATTTAATAAATATTAACAAATTTAAAAAAGGACATACCTGTATCTGCTTGCAAGCCTCGTCCCCCATTAAAAGGGCAAACATTACACACACACAAACCACCACGGTACAAATCTCTACGCACATAACTTATTTGAAATCTACCCCCCCCCAACATACAGAAATCCACTCCTACACTGTCACTATGCTAATATTCAAACAATGCGATGCCTGAATGAGAACATGCTACCCTTCAACGACTATGCAAACTTTATAGGTCCTGATTTCGACTGGGCGCGTACATGAAAGCATAATTTATAGGTCAAAGTCCAATGCCAACGTCATACCTTAGAAACGATATTCATCAAAACGACTGGATTTCACACACAGCCTCTACAATCAAAGTTCACAAATTTACATCATCCTGCAGCCTACGAAAATAAATAGTCGCCTGACATACTGAAGCGATTTTACGAAACGACAGATTGTGGATTAAATATGTAGTCAAACCTCGCGTCTGACAACGAAAAGCTTGAAGTGTATTATTCCACAATAAAAATTGTCATTTAATGCCTTTCACTTTTACCTGACCTGTGACAATGGATCCCACTAGTTTGCAGACACAAACCCTTGTCCATCGTGCTACTCCAATCAGGGTCTGAACCATCTGTGCTGCAGACTAGTACTTCCATAGGCCCTGTGTTATAGCTGCTCCGTACAAGCCCTAGCCATCAAGATTAGTCTTGGTTCAAGGCGCTGTGAAATTGTAGTGCCAAAGTAAAGTCTGTGCCTGCAGACTAGGATCCCACAATCATTAATGCCCACAACGCATGCAGCTGTCATGTATGCAGTACTTCATTCATCCGGCAAGGCGTTCATTCAACATCAAGAAGGAGCATCGATCCGTGTTTCGGATTGGGGATGGGGAAAAATTGAAAAAAAAATCAACAATTTTCGGTGCCCTCTGCGTGCATAATTGCAATACAGAATTTTGCGCGTTAAGCGCGCCAAAAAACTGACAATTTTGTATATTTGATGGTATTTTTATGCTAAGTTTAATGGTTTTATAGTGCTTTCCAATGCTTTTTAAATATATCCTTTTATTGTGTAAAATGAATTTTTTAAGTTGTCAAAATTATTGGGGGGTAAATTGATATGTTTGCCCTCCCAATATTGTCATTGGTGGGGCGATCGCCCCCGCCCCCTCCCCCCCCCCCGACTGGACGCCTCTGACATCAAGCAAGATATGAGAAAACCATATTGCTCAGATTGTTCGACGATGATGTGTTACAAACACTGGTGACGTTTCCAATAAGTTAGCAGGTGGTTGCCATGGTAATCAGTGCGTCGCGACGGTCGCGTTTACCTGAATCAATTGTGGACATTTACAACATTTTAGATTTAATGCCTTTAATAGTAATTGAGGTGCAAGTTGGTTAGATCTGATGAACCTTTGCCGCATATAGCAAATGTAGTGACCGGCTGACCACTATTATGTTCGTATGTTTTTGTTATAGTCTGGTAAGTGTTTTGAGTGAGCGAACACGGAAGGTACAACAGTTTAAGAGCAAACGAAAGTGTTACGATGACAATTTGATATAGATTCAGTGTCATTACCTGTTTAAACGTTTCAAAGGAATAGCGTCCGGAGAATTAGGCCTATTATGAAATTTACATTTAGGCGAAAATAGCCCCTCTGATCTTTATTCAAAAAATTGGCGATTCTCGGACACTTACTCGATGGACAACCACCCTCTCCCCGAATAACCAACCGTAGGCATCCTCTAGGACAACTACCCCGTAGACACACCCCGGATAACCACCCCTATGGGATAACCACCTTCTGGGACAACTCCCGTTAGGACAACAACCCCGTAGAACAACCACCCTCTAGGACAAGCGCCACTCGGACAACTACCCACTGGACAAGTACCCAGTACTCGGACAACTACCCCCTAGGACAACCATCCTCAAGGGCAAGTGCCACACGGACAACTACCCACTGGACAAGTACCCAGGACCTCGGACAACTGCCCCCTAGGCCAACTGCTAGGAGAAGTATGGCCTACCCTTGGACTACTACCTCGTAGGGCAACCACCCTAGCGCTGTAAGACAAGTACCACCCGGAAAAGTTCCCCAGACAAATGAAGTGCTTGGGTCCAAAAGGTACTACATCCATCTTTGTTACTTCAGAGAAAAATGTATTTGTTGACCATATTTTGTACAGGCGTCTATCGAAAAGTGATATCAGAAAGTGCATTTTCTAATGGTTGCTTTCAAAATTGAGGTAAAAACTTTTGATCAAAGACAGGTACCTATACCTGAATAATGGTGTGACATCAATAACTCAAATTTCATTAAAAGTGGATGTAGCACCTTTTGGAACCGAGCTCTTCAAATACCCCTCGCACAACCACAGGATAAGTACTCCCGGACAACTGTCTCCTAGAGAAACCCACTAGGACATCCACCCTCTAGGACAAATACCACCCTAAAAATTGCCCCAGACAACTACCCCCTTGTGATCGTTGTTATTACCATATTCTCATTTAACTTGAAAAATACCTTTTTCAAAGGGTTTGGATTCCCAATTATCATGCCTCCAATCGGTATCCAGTTTGGTGCAGTTGGTCTCGGAAAGTCAAGGGCAAAATCTGCGTGGGATAGCCACAGTTCGGCCTTTCCCGCGAGCTGTCGTATGCTAGTTTCTGGAGAAATATTATGTTCGATTTGTATATGTTTATAAGGAGCGGTGATGTAATAAAAGAAGAGTTTCACAAAAACATAACGTTCGAGAAAGTTTTGTACTCGTTCGAAGAAAGTCATGTCATCAGTTAAAGGCCCGTTGATTGAGAAAGGTACGTAAGATGATGGTAAATGCAGGTTATAAACATCTTCATCGAAGTACATCAGACGAATGGAACTTGTGATAATAACAAACGGAACCTTTAAGTATTCGGCGAGGAGTACATCGCATGGTACAAGCATCTGTAGTAAAAGAAGATCAAACTTCTGCTGTTTTATCTTCTCCATGCCCTCCACGTCGTTAAACATATTCATGCATCTCTGGTATGAGATCTCTTCAAATTTCATGAAATCTTTCATTTCGTGAAAGAATCCTGCCTCGCCATCCGTGCTAGCTGAGAATATTTTCTTTGTCAGGGCGGCTAGCTCGCTTTTTGAAGTCGTCGACTTGAAAGTGAATAATTGGAAATATGATCCTGGGTTGTAACCACGCAGATCATAGGCCTCCGATGCAAGAACAGTCACCGAGTGATTGCGAGATTGCAGTCCATCCATCGCGGCGCTGAAGAATATACCATGACTACGTTGAGCCAAAGGATGGTTAGGGTTGACCAATATTTTAGCCGCGAACAAAGTTTGGGCAGTGACAAAAATTACGAAGACAAATAATGAAGTAGCCGCCATGTTTGGCTGGTCACCGGTGAGTACTCTGTGTTTGTGGTTATATTATTACTTGCATGTCCAACACAATCGAATCCCTACAGGACATACAAGCATTCAACAGTGGAAGAATTAACGTACAGCTCAACAGTAGATAGGTTTCACACCGGAAAGAACTTTGACAAATTAGAAGTAGGGCAAGGCCATTTATGACAAGGTTCAAGATCTGACCATCATTTCACTGACAAAAGTGTGTAAAACATTTAGGGGGGAAATTGCCTTTTAAAAAATAAATATAGGGTCTTTTCTAGGGTAAAAGTAGATGTATTTTCAGTTTTTGAAAATCAGATTTTGGCCATTTGGCCAAAAATAGCTGTTTTGGAGTGACAAAAAATTGCACCACCTACTTTGAAATGGTTGTATCCACAAAATTAGAATATATTCCTTGTTTTTGTTTAAATTCTACATTTCATAGTAAAATCTTTCCAGTGAAACTATTTGTTTCAGTTTACTGCATACTTCACATGTGGTAACCCAAAGAAATTGCTCTTTGCCGTGAAAAACAATACTCCAAAAAATGCCCTTTTAAGAGCTACGGTATGCATATTTTGAACCACCATAACATCAGATAGGAAGAAGCTAGATGGCTGAATTTCACCTAATTTTATGCAGAATTTAATTTGCTATAAGCTCATTATAATTGTATATTACTTACAAATAAATAAACAGGGGGAAATGCAAAAAAATACCCCTACCCCTTAATTTCGAAAAGTGTGTAAAAAATCAGGACATTTCTAAAAAAAATATATATATATTTTGGGAAAACCAATCAAGCTACAGGCCTGAAAATCTAATCAATTATGCCTCAAAATGCATGCGTACAGTGTATGTTGTAGTATCTTTGGCAAGGGAGTGTATGTTTGTGTGCATTTGTGCATCTGACTGTCTGTGTGTCTATATGTGTGCGTGTGTGTGTGTGTGTGTGTGTGTGTGTCTGCGTGTTTGGGTGTGTATGTCTGTGTCTGTGTGTGTATGTGTGTTTTTTTTGTGTATGTGGGTGTGGGACAACTACCCCCCATGAGAGCTACGCCCGGCCTCTAGGACAAACTAACCACTGGACAACTACCCTCTAAGACAGTACCCCCAAGTGCAAATGACCTCTAGGACAAACTATCTCCTGGACAACCACCCCCTAAGACAGTACCCCCAAGTGCAAATGACCTCTAGGACAAACTACCACTGAACAACCACCCCTATGACAGTTACCCCCAAGTGCAACTGACCTCTAGGAAAAAACCACCCCCTAAGACAGTACCCCGAAGTGCAACTGGCCTCTAGGACAAACTATCTACTGGACAACCACCCCCTAAGACAGTACCCCGAAGTGCAACTGGCCTCTAGGACAAACTATCTACTGGACAACCACCCCTAAGACAGTACCCCCAAGTGCAACTGGCCTCTAGGACAAACTATCTACTGGACAACCACCCCTAAGACAGTACCCCCAAGTGCAACTGGCCTCTAGGACAAACTATCTACTGGACAACCACCCCCAAAGACAGTACCCCGAAGTGCAACTGGCCTCTAGGACAAACAACCCACTAGACAACCACCCCCTGAGATAGTTCCCCAAAGTGCAGCTCGTTTCTAGGACAAACTACCCACTGGACAACCACCCCTAAGACAGAACCCCCAAGTGCAACTGGCCTCTAGGACAACTACTTGCTGGACACCCGCCCCCCCCAATAACCACCTCCAGGACAACTACCCTCTAGGACAACTACTTGCTGGACACCCCGCCCCCCCCCAATAACCCACCTCCAGGACAACTACCCTCTAGGACAACTACTTGCTGGACACCCCGCCCCCCCCAATAACCACCTCCAGGACAACTACCCTCTAGGACAACTAACTCTTAGACAACTACCCTATAACCCATAGGCAACTACCCCTGGGACAACTACCCCGTAGGCAGCTACCCCCTAGGACAACTACACCTCGGACAACTACCCCCTAGGACAACTGCCCGTAGGCAGCTACCCCCTTAGGACGACTAACCTCTAGGATAACCACCCCCTAGGACAACTACTCCATAGGCAGCTACCCTCCAGGACGTACGATTAACCCCTAAAATAACTACCCCTAGGACAACTACTCCATAGGCAGCTACCCTCTAGGACGTACGATTAACCCCTAGGATAACTACTCCATAGGACAACTACTCCATAGGCAGCTACCCTCTAGGACGTACGACTAACCCGTAGGATAACTACTCCATAGGCAGCTACCCTGTAGGACGTATAACTAACCCCTAGTACAACTACCCCCGGGACAACTATCCTCGGACAACTACCTCTTAGACAACTAACCTCTAGGCAACTACCCCGTAGGACAACTAATCCGATTAGGTTATTTTGGGGTCTGATGGGGGTGGCTACTACTACTACTAGTATTATTACCAGTACTGTTATTGTTAATATCATTATCATTAAATCCATAAATTTACACTGAAAGTACTGAATTAGACCTTTGATTGTAAATTACGTACACATGTAAATATAGTACAAATAGTGAATATATCGTTATAACGCTATGTGCAACTCTTTGTAGATCTCAACATGAATTGCGATATACCATTTTGTTATTGATATGTTAATTTTGGAGCGGCTTGCAAATAGATGCCATTCTCTTTGATCACTCAATAAGCCTTGAGTATTCAACGTGTATTACATAGTATGTTTTCATTGTACCGTATGACGCTATAATTATGTACTATGTGTATTCCATCCTATTGTTCTAATGTGTTATATTATGCCCACCATTAATGATATGTATGCAGATAATTATGTGTGTTTGCGTATGCATATTAACGTATCCAATTTATATCTACATGTACAGGCAGCGTCCTGGACAGCTCAGTAACATTCTCACCACTAGTCTTCAGTTTTCTTTTAAATGAATTTGGAAGATTAGTGTTTAATCTTCGACAAATAACTATTATTGTCAATGCATGTATTATTTACCCTAAGAACAACATGCCCAAAAACTGCCCCTTAGTTTTCTCCACTGTAATGTACAAGTATTTACCTAATGGAATTTTGTTTATGTTATATAAAACACTAATGTTACCTTATATCTCGCATTGTAACATAATCTGGGCCAGTTCAAACACCAGTGTACAACCTCTCCTCTTTCTGCAGCAAAAAGCAATTCGAATATGTGGCTGTACGGGTTACTGAGACCACTCAGACACTATTTACTAGACTTAAGTCTCTTAAAATCAGTGACATACACTTTTTGCAAGTTTTCCTTTAAAGTTTCGTTATAACATCAACCTTCTACATCGTACCTTCACTAACATATTCAGACAAACGAAAACATTCATTCATATTCTACCCGATGTGCAACCGACTTTCATTTACATAATTACAGCTTACAGCTTTGGCGCATATAGACACTCTGGCCCAGAAGTGTGGAACTCCTATACCAGTCGAAATACGCAACAATCATTCCTTTTTCCCCTTTAACCCTTTGGGCGCTAATGTTGCTTCTGTGCATGTATGTACAATTAGTAAATTGTACAATCGTAATAAGTATTTTTTCGCTTCAACTTTTTACAGGAGACACTAAAAAAGTAGTTAGAAATAGGCAAATGTCTATTTTCAATACATCAACAAGGAGAGCAAAATAGAAAATATGAAAAGAACAATTGCCATTATTTATCCCCTAAGAATAAATTCAGCGTGTAAACAGTTAAACATGATATAAAACAAATCTTAATTACCTAATATTCAGGTTGATCGTCTTTGTTGTTGTAATCCATATACCAGCTAATAGTGGCGGATTTACGGGGGGTTAGGGGTTTAAGCCTCCCCCCCCCGGCGCCAGTGATATATATGTGCATAGAAAAACGCCATCATGTTTAAAAACCATTGAAAAGCACTACAGAACCATTAAACTTAGCATAAAAATACCATGAAACTTCACATAATTTTCAATTTTTCGGCGAGCTTCGCGCGCAGAATTCTGTATTGCAACTTGGCGCGCGTAGCGATCGAGCCGAATATTGTTTACTTCTTTCACTTAACCCCCCCCCCCCATCCGAAAAATGGAGCGACGCCCCTGGGTCAAACCCTCCCCTTAGCAAAAAGCTCGATCCGCCACTGGCTAAATCAGTTATGTTCTTTGACCATGCATCCCCGCCCCACCGAACTGTCACTATATGTGCATTTTCAATATCTATGTTTATACAGGATGGCCCAGAAAAACGGCACAGTTACTCATACGCTTATTTCCCAATATAAATTACAATCGCTCATCTTAATTTAGTCATCTGATAAACGATTTTTTTTTTTACACTAAGATCATCTATTTTGGTTCGGTACTTTTATTTTAGGGCCGTTTTGTGAACCAGTTTAAATTTGGTATGCGCGCGCCATCATTAATTTACGCAGAATTTCTATGGGACGCCATCAATAAACACCTCACCGCTAAAAAAAAAAAACAAACCCTGAAATGCACTGCTTTGCAAAATTGCCTCTGAAATAAACACTACTGGGAAAAAAAAGATGATTTGCGTGTCGTACTCCTCAGAAAAGAACTGCACACTAACAGTGATAGTAATAGTAATTTAGTTTAGATAAAGAAGGGGAAAAAGGATAAATTCAGTGTACCATCTTTTCTGGGAGGAAGTTGCGCCTAGGTTGCATAATAGTTCTCGACGTGTTTACGATATTGGCTAGAAATTTTGTCGTGACAAAATTTTTAAAATTTCAAAATTTTGTCACGAACGGCCATGCACCGTCATGAATAGCACCACGAGTGTTTCTCTCGTCGGCACGTATGGCGTAAACCGTTATGCGGGCAAGTGTAAAGGTAGCATATGGTGTGAGAACAAAGAACTTTATGGTTTTGTAACAGGCAGCAATGTGTCAGTACAAATGGTAATTTGTCAGAATTTAAACAAGTGAATCTGGGTGTACTTCAGGGCTCACTGTCCGGGGGGGGGGCGGTACTCACGTATATTGGGAATACGGGGATGTGCCGCTGGGAAGGGTGACTTTTTCAAGAAAAATTCCCTTAAATTTTCAAATTTTTCAGTGCGCTTTGCGCGCCAACACTCACAATTTTCAAAGTTTTGGCGCGCTTTGTGCGCAAACATTCAATTTTCAAATTTTCGGCTTGCTTCGCGCGCAAACATATGGTATTTTCAAGTTTTTGGCGTCAAAAATTTTGAAACCCTCTGACATGGGTGCCTATTTACGGCAAAAGGACCCTTAGATGTGGGTATGGGTTCGGAGTTCTCAGTAGTACACCCCCGTCCGACTATAATCTCAGTACCCCCACCCCCACGGGCTCGCTGTTAGGCCCGCTATTGTTCACTGTATTTATTGACGATCTTTGTTTAGTACCTTTCTCTACGCACACAAAGATTTCATTGTATGCTGATGACACAGCTATTTTCGTGAAAGATAAACGTCCTGAAAATATTTCTTATTTATCACAACAAGAATTAGATAATAAAGTGGCCAATTGGTTGGCGGATAATGATCTTACGATCAATGTCGAGAAAACAAAAATAACGTTGATTAGTTCAATGGGTTAAAACAAATGCAAATACTACGGTTTTGTATGAACAAAAACTTATTCAGCAAGTTAATTCATTTCAGTACCTAAGAGTCATAATTGATTCAAACCTTCTTTGGGATAATCATACAGTATACAATCAGTCTACATCAAATTAGCTAATACGATCAGGTTTATACGAATAATTTCTTACCATACAAAATACTACTATACAGTGTGTCTCAAAAAAGTATACACTTAGAAAAAAAAAATCTTGAAAAAAAATCGTGATTTTGAGATTATTTTTGGATATAAATATTTTACCTTAAACCTCAGCTATCTGATGACGCTGTTGGTATTGAAAGTATTTCATGCATGATGAGTACAACCCACTTTTGTGCAATACGATTCGAATACAATCTACCCCCACCCCCTAAAAAAGAAAAATACAGTTCATCTTACAAACATGACATTTTCTTCTTTTTTAGGGGGGTAATATCTGACTCATTGCTTCATTTTTGTTTTTTTTGGTAACAGAATTGATATTACCTCTTCTCTGAGCATGCTGAGGATTGAATACTTGTGCACATAAGTTGAGAGCTTCTGCAGCGCCGGTCTCGTAAGAACACAATTCTGTGCGCAAATGCATTTTTGACCGATTGCACAAAAGTGGGTTGTGCTCACTCATGCGTGAAATACTTTCAATACCAATCGTGTCATCAGATAGCATAGGTCCAAGGTAAAATATTCATATCAAAAAATAATCTCTAGATCATGAACTTTTTGTGTAATAATTTTTCTATGTGTATACTTTTTATTGCAAACTGTGTGTGTGTGTGTGTGTGTGTGTGTGTGTGTGTGTGTGTGTGTGTGTGTGTGTGTGTGTGTGTGTGTGTGTGTGTGTGTGTGTGTGTGTGTGTGTGTGTGTGTGTGTGTGTGTGTGTGTGTGTGTGTGTGTGTGTGTGTGTATGTGTGTGTGAGTATGTGTGTTGAATACTTCCCAATGTGGATTATTGCTCTACCGTTTGGGGGTCAAGTGCCAAATGCCATCTTCCTCGACCTCAGAAACTCCAAAATAGATATGTCAGAAATACATTATAAGCTGGTATCATACAAATCTTTTATCTCATTTAAAATGGCAATCAGTAAAACAGAGAATCCTATACCAGCTTTATATACACACTTATAAAACTACGAGGTGTGACAAAAAAAAACGAGACAGTGACAGCCACGCCCATGGCGCAAGGTCAATCGACCCACCGCCCATGTCACTGTGTTGCCCAACATCTCATCAACATTCTACCATAATATTGTTCACCTATCTCACTCTGTGCCCCTTCCTCGGGCTGCTTAGTGGCACGCCCTTGCTTCACCTTGTCACGATACGAGAAGTGGCATAAACATGGAGTGGGGAATCAATCTGCAGTTCCTGGGTCAGTTGGGCAAGGGTGTTTTAGTGGTGTCTCGAGCTTCATCAGGAGTCTTGAGGAGAGGATCCTGCCCGCGACATCGGGGTTGGCCCCCTTCCAACTGAAACGGGAACTTCAATTTGATTCCCAGCTCCATGTTTGTGAAACCGCTAGTATCGTGACGGGACGTAGTTAGGGCGTGCCATTCAACAGCCCGGGGAAGGGGCACAGAGTGAGATAGGTGAACAATATTATAGTAGAATGACTTGATGAGATGTTGGGCAACACATTGACATGGGCGATGGGTCGATTTACATTGCGCTATGGGCGTGGCTGTCACAGTCTCGTTTCTTTTTTGTCACACCTCGTATGACCCGAACGACTCCAAATTATTTACATAATCTAATTAAACACCGAAATACTGTTTTTTTCGCGCATTACGTACTGAATTTTCTCCTCCAAGTAAAGAAACCAAGAACTTAATATTTTGGAAGAATGCTTTCATTATCAAGGCTATGTTATATGAAATAATTTACCCGCATGTATTAGAGACTTGACGTCACTGCCGCTGTTTAAAAGAACACGCAAACATAATTCATAGGTTTCTTTTTTGTATGCCAGCATAACTGAATGCAATCCATATGGTGATTCGGGTAGTGCGTTGAACCTTGGATCTGTAATATTCGTCTCTTTGAATGATATGTACAGTTTTTGTTATATTTTTTAGCATTTTTAATTGAAAACATATTTATTTGTTTTGTATTATTTTGTATGAAATGCAGAGCTCCTTTGGAAAACAGGCCTTCTGGCTCTGAATGGGACTACTCTGGTGAAAGAACTTGGAAATAAATAAATAAATTAATTAATTTAATGTACGTCGTAGTCTAATTATCCCCCCAAAATATTGTTTTTTCCACGCATTGCGCACTGGATTGTCCCCTCCAAGTAAACAAACCAAAAACTAATTGTTTTTTTTAAATACTTTCATTGTCAAGACTATGCTATTGAGAATCATTTACCAGCATGTATTAGAGATCTGACATCACTGCCGCTGTTTAACAGAACATGCAAACTATTCAGTTTAATTGATAATAGGTTTCTATATGTATGTCAGCATAACTGAATGTAAACCATACGGTGATCAGGGAGTAGGGTGAGGGTCTGAGGGAGGAAAGTAGAGGGGGGCGGAATAGCGTGAGGTGGGGGTAGGGTGTTAAACCTTGTGTCTGTAATATTAGTTTATTTGAATGATCTTTACAGTTTTGGTCATAATTTTGTATTGTGTGTTTGTAATTTATTTAGTATTTGTAATTTTAAATTGTAAATATATTTTTGTTTTGTATTATTTTGTATGTCATGCAGAGTTCCGTTGGAGAGCAGGCCTCTGTTCAACGAAGTCGGAAATTAATTAATTAATCAATTAATCTAAACTGCAGTTTGTAATACACTATTCATGTTTTTGTCTGGGCCTATCACTCTTTTGAACCCTTCTTGTGTGTTAGTGCCTTCGTATGGTTGTGTTGTAAAATATGTTTACATTTATTTGTATCATTATTAATATGTACATTTGTATGATTTATGAAAATTGTTTTTCATTATTGTATGAAATAATGTGATAAAGAACTATGCAATAAATGGAATCAAATCAAATCAAATCAAATCAAATATTTTAATCATTGGCTGGTGAGTGCATTGAGTGAACGAACACTGAAAGTGCAGCAGTTTAAGTACAAACAAAAATGTCACGATGATAATTTAATATCGGCTTAACTGTCATTCAAAGGTATGGCGTCCAGACATTTATCACGAAATTTGACATTTACGCAGAAATGGCTTCGCTGATTTGTACTCAAAGATGCCATATGATTCTAGGACACCTTTCCCCTGGACAACCACCCCCCTCTCGGGACAATAACCCGTAGAATAACCACCCTCTGGGACAATTACCCTCTAGGGCAACTACTCCCCTCTAGGACGACTAACCCTAGCCAACTACCCCACGGGCAGCCACCATCTAGGATAAATACCCCGAGCAACTATCCCCCGGACAAAAACCCCCTAAGGCAACCACCCTCTCGGAGACCTACCTCCCGGACATCTATCTCCGTACAACTACCCCCGGAAAACTACCCCTTGACAAGTACCCTTAATTGGATAACTACCTCCCGAACAACTACGCCCGGACAACTACCCCCGTACAACTACCCCCGGACAACTACCCCCTGACAAGTACCCTTGGATAACTACCTCCCGAACAACTACCCCCGGACAACTACCCCCGTACATCTACCTCTGGACAACTACCCCTGGACAACTACCCCCTCGGGCAAACCACCCTCTAGAAATGTTCTGAATACTGGAAAATTACAAGTACATTTCTCAGAATGAATATTTAGTTTTTATTAACTTTTTGTTTGTTTTGGTAACTGTTTCCATATATATCTTTACAAATGTAAGTGCTGCTCTGCTAAATCATGAAACATTCTCTTTGATTCATATAATGTGCATTTTTATTAATTTGATCAATACATGTTGAAAGAAAAAGTTTAAAAGCCGTATTCATAAAATAAGTTTTCAAAACGGATTTGAATCGAGTTGTTCAGGTGATCGTCATTATTATTGTAATATTCTTGTCATTATTTATATGATCATATTCTCAGTTAATTTGAAAAATACCTTTTCCAAAGGGTTTGGATTTCCAATTATCATGCCTCCAATCGGTATCCAGTTTGGTGCAGTTGGTCTCGGAAAGTCGAGGGCAAAATCTACGTAGGATAGCCACAGTTCGGCTTTTCCCGCGAGCTGTCGAAGGCTTGTTTCCGGAGAAATATTATGCTCGATTTGTATCTGTTTATAAGGAGCGGTGACGAAATAAAAGAAAAGTCTCGAAAAAATATAGCGTTCGAGAAAGTTTTGTACTCGTTGGAAGAAAGTCATGTCATCCGTTAAAGACGAACTTCTTGAGAACGGTACGTAGGAGCTCGGTAAATGTAAGTTATAAACATCTTCATCAAAGTAAGGGAGACGAATGGTACTTGTCATTATAACAAACGGAACCTTTAAGTATTCGGCGAGAAGTGCATCACAAGGTGAGCGCATGTGCAGTAAAAGAAGATCAAAATTCTGCTGTTTTATTTTCTCCATGACCTCCACATCCTTAAACATATTCACGCATCTCTGGTATGAGATTTCTTCTTCATATTTCATGAAATCTGTCATTTCGCGAAAGAATCCTGCCTCGCCATCCCTGCTAGCTGAGTATATTTTCTTTGTCAGGGCGGCTAGCTCGCTTTTGGAGGTTGTCGATTTGAAAGTGAATATCTGGGAGTATGATCCTGGGTTGTAACCACGCAGATCGTAGGCCTCCGACGCAAGAACAGTCAAGGAGTGATTTCGAGATTGAAGTGCGGCCATCGCAGCGTTAAATAAAATACCATTACTATGTTGAGCCAAAGGATGGTTAGGGTTGACCAATATTTTAGCCGCGAACGGAGTTTGAGCAGTGACAAAAATCACGAATACAAGTAATGATGTAGCCGCCATTTTGGGCAGGTCGCCGGTGAGTGTTCTGTGTTTGTGGCACACTGCACTATACAGGCTATAATTGGTATGCTTGTTTTTGCAACACAATTGAATTCCTGCAGAATGATATCTAAACTTCTGCCAATTTCTGTGTATTCAAGCATTAAACAATGAAGAATTAACGTGCAGTTAATCAATTATATAGGTTTCACATATGTAATAGATACATCGGTCAGGCATGTCGAAAAGTTTAAAGGCGCCGTCACACTATGACGAATCGGCATTGCGTACCGCGAACGAATTGAAAAATTCCAAATACGCACAGCATTCCCAGCGAATGAATTCACTGTGGGTGAGTTCAACCGAATCGAACGTACTGACAGCGAATGAAAACGAATCAAAAATGTCTACATCACCATTTCATAACTTATCATTAACTTACAGACAGCGATCTCTAATCGAACGACTAACGAGCTTTGCGTACCAGTTTACAAATGATTTCGAATTGAAGGATGTTTCTTCCTTGGGGCCCAGTAAGGGCCATCAACTGGTTTATAATACACAAAAATACACAAAAAGTTTGGAAATCTGATTTTGATCGATTATTTTTCCCTTCACTAAGTAGAAATCAACGCATGCTTAGTACCATTAGGATTACTTAATTTTCTTTAAATGATACTCTACGTGTTGTGATTATGCCTTCAGGGAAATGGCAGTGTTTTGAAATATGGAACAAGGTGTAAATTGAAAAGGTGCAAAATGAACACCTGGGGCCAACTGCATAAAACATGTAAAACTTTGACCAGAGAAAAACTCCGGTTATTTTAACCGCAGTTTTTCCTAAGGTTAAATGCATGGTAAAATCATGCTAACCGGATTTTCGTTTATAACAAGATAATTTTTTCCGGTTAAAGTTTTTTTGCAATAGGCCCCAGTGGTCATAAATAGTCCATTTTTCTTTTGTTTGGAGTTATGTATTTTGTTGTCAGCTGGTCAGTTATGAATGCCAATTTCAACAAGAGCCCGTGCCACTTCATTTTGTATTTCTTTTAAGAGATTAAAGGGTTTGAGTCCTGCTTTTAAATGTCTGCACA
>JZLH01S0053330.1:31530-50695 GCA_001188425.1 Eucidaris tribuloides | reverse complement strand
ATAATAATGGTTATGTTTATGTACATGTGAAGAAAATATAAATTGTAATACGTGATCAATTTTGAATTGGAAGAAATAAATGTACTATGAATATATTATGTTATTGGAAACATCCACCTACAAACATTATTAAAGCATGTCAATGAAGAGAACATCATCAATGTCATACTGTGGGGAGACATAGCAAAATTTGATCTCAAAAGTGGACGAATTGTCACAATAACAGCTGTAATAAAAGAAGAGACTGCATTAAAGAGTACCCCATCAACGATTATCAACGTACATTTATGATTTCATTAAGGATTTGATATATTGATCAATTAACTTACATTACGATACACTTCTTCATCAATAGCGTAAAAAATATCTAGGCCAAAAGTTTGGCATTCTCGGTAGACACAAAACTGATCTCGTAACGCCACTCACCAAGTGGCTGGAGAACATCACCTCGGCTTCTCTCAAGACATTTCAGAAACTTTTGATGCTCAAGCAGTACGTGATTCCATGGCTGCTATACCATTTTGGGGCTTCCTCGTACCCCATGAATGCACTGAAAGATTTTCAGCATTCGCTGGATAAGATGGATAAGATGGTGCGCAGGGTGCTGCATCTCCCTGCATCCTCCAGTCTAGTCTCCATTCACTTACCTACTCAGTTGGGCGGTCTGGGTATACCCGACCTTATGGTCTTGGGTAACAAGCTAAGGCATGGGGCCCTGATCAGGCTGGCCAAGTCCGGTGATCCTGTGATTCGGGCTATTTATGCATCCCCAACTATTCAACGACAACTGGCTAGACTGGCCAGTATCCTACGCCTTCCTACCAAGGACGCGGACAAGTCACTTGCACAGTCCACTGTCCAAAGCACTTTGATAAGAGATTTGGAGACATTTTCTCATACTAAACAAGGGCAACGCTTTCATGCCTATAATAACGTGGCAGCAACGCAATGGGTAACGAAACCCACAATCCTAAAAGGTAACCTGTACATACAAGCAGTATCTCTTAGGACTAATGTTTTCCCCTGTCGTAGTAACATGTCTTTCACAGGGGGTCCCATGGTACGCAGACATTGCAAGTCTGCTATCGAGACAACCTCGCATATCCTCCAAAGGTGTCCTAAGGTACTTGGGGCCCGTATGGGCCGGCACAACCATGTTTGTAGACAGTTCGGTAGCTTTTTCAAGAAGAAATAGGGTCCAGATTATCTGGTTACTGAACCTTTGATTCACACCCCTTGTGGGAACTTCCGGCCTGACTTGGTGGTCCTTGACCACCGCAGGCATCACGCTTACGTTGCGGATGTTTCCGTCCTGTATGAAATGACTCGAGACACTCTCGTGAAATCTGAACGTAGCAAGATAGCGAAGTATCAATTTCGTGATATCTTACTGGTAATAAGAGACAAATTTAATGTCGATTCGGTCTCTTTCGAGGGCTTTCTGGTGGGGGTCATGCGGTGCCATCCATACAGGGAAAGTCAGATACTGCAGTGTTGCTCTCTCAACTAATCAGTCGAGTACTCTCGCTCGGGTGGCGGTAAAGGGCTCCCTTTTCACATTTAACGCCTTCATGAAAGCATAAAGCTCATGACGGCTTCAATTACGCTTGTACCGGGAGACTGGTGGTCTCTACGTCGGGAGGACTATGCCACCTGCGAACCCTGGACCTGCGGGCCGTGCGCCTTAAACTGCGGGCTGACGGTGGGGTCTGTCCAGAGATTTCTGCCGATCTCCTTGGTGTGCGTTGGGTAGGCAGTCGCCTCTACTACCTTATTTTTCTATTTTGGGCAGGTCCCTTATCCAACCATTTGGCTCTAGCCGGCTGGACTGCCCGCTAACTGCCTCCCTTTATGGTTATTCTTGCATTATATCTTTTTTTTTTCATTTAAAATTCCACAATTGTGACAAGAGCTCATGAATGAAGCTTACGTCTCTATTAACTGAACTTACCACAAGAAGAGTATGTTCTTGGAACGAGTGTATTTGTTAACATAAAATGTACATCTATTAAGGTTTGTGAAAAACATCTCATAGTTTAGTAAATGGGTCAATCCCCGTTAAATCAACCAATTTTCAGACAAGTTGTCACCCGACCCCTCAATTTTTTGTGAAAACTTGCACGAAATGTTCCAAGTGTTTGATGGAAAATTCTGAAATGCAAGGACTTATACTTTCAAAATTATGCCAAAAATTCACAAACTAAATCTTCATACCACGTACCTTCTTACCAGATTCAAATAAAATCTGTCTAATGTTACCTTGTAAGTACTACTGAGTAGGGCCATCCAGCCGTGTAATTTTACATTTTATATATACTGAATTTGTTATTTGTATATGTTCTTAAATTGACAGAAAATAAATACAATACAATACAATACTAAAGTTATTGAACAGAAACCACATTTTCAGATACTTACATATTTAATATTTCCACGTTTGTTGAACAATTTACCGCAAGAAAGAAAATTGACTACCTCCTTAATACAATTTAAATCTAACCTGACAACTCACCTCATGAAAAATTTTAACCGTGATTATCATTCTATTTATTTCTTTTGTAAATGTGTCACATTCTCCTCTGTATATGATACTGTGCTATGAGCACCTACATCGATAGGTGGATTTTAGCGCATTATCAAATGTCATTATTATTATTATCATTAATTAGCAATAACCTCTGAATATCAGGAACTGGTGTAACAACAGGAGCCCCAGGCAGCCCAACTGCAGGCAACACAGACAAGGGTGCGAATCATTCGGAAACAACAAACCTTCAAACTCCTGTAATTCAACCTCAAAAGCAACAGCAGAGGAGTAGAAAATGCCCGCAATGCAGAAAAGATGTGCAACAACCACCCTGGCAAATGTGGGAGGTCGCATTACATGGGGTAGGAAGATGCCATAGATGTGTTATGCAGCATAAGTCTTGAAGATGGACAGGGTGGGAGGGGCACCCTGACTCAACTTTAAGTGGTGCCTTGATGGTGGGTGTACATAGAAGATACCAAATTAGTACTAACCACTGATTTGTTTTACAAAAGACATTTTCATTTTACTGGGAGGGGGCAGGTGTTCACTGCACCAACGTACAGATGGATGTGCTAGGCAATACAAAAGTAAACACCCTTTTGGAATGAGCTCTAGTGAAGACCACCTCAAAGTCAACAACGCCTATCCCGTACACCCCGAACAAGTAAAATGCAATATAAATATGACCTTATCATCAGCAATACCTACATTACTAGTAATATATTTATGTCTCCAAAGTGTCTCAAAATTAACACGGGTAAAGGAAACAGACTTGAAATGGATCGATAGGCAAGTTCAAAGACTCATAACTTGACTGCTTATGTATTTTAGATAAAGAACAAATGATGTTTTCAGTTGTGAAATGTTCCTACCACTCCATTACGACACATGAAACTGCATTTGAACAAAACATAATGCCAAAACTACTTACAACAAACATTTTACAATACATGTCGTCATTCTTTCGTTTTCTCATTTTGCATGCATCCCTTGGCAATGCCCCTGGTACCTCAACATGGTTTCATCATATGGTGTGTGACTTATTACAAATAATAATAGGTTCTGAAATATATTTTGTGTCAGGGATATAAGAACTATGAGGTTGCAACAGGCGGGGGGCAGATTTTCCAGTGCAACCCCCTCATTCACAAGCCAAGTATTGATCGTGGTACCTCAGACAAGGTTTTAATATATGGTGTTGTTACATATTTCAATAGGAAATAAGATGTATGAAAGAGTTACAAGGCTGCAAGAGGGGGTCAGATTGCACCCCCCCCCCTCCCTCCCCCTACAAACCAAGTATTGATCCTGATTTTACAAGGTTTCAATATGGTGTTACATATCAAGTTTTCAATAAGAAATAAGATGTATGAAGAGTTACAAGACTGCAAGGGGAGGGGGCAGATTGTCCAAGTGACACCCCCCCCCTCCTCAAGAACTGGTCATGATACCCGAGCTAGGTTTCAATATTTGATGATGCTAGTTACAGTGGTCAAGGCGTGAACCAAATCAACCTGTCATCTCGGACGTGTCCAGTCTGCAGGGCGGTATTCAGCGGTCTGACCGTTGCGTTGAAGTGATACGATTGTACGACCGTGATTTCCGGTTTCTGAGCGCATGACCCCTCCCTGACGTAGTCCGGTAGGTTCAGCTGGCTCAGGTTACCGGTGAAGTAGCCACTGATTGAGAAGAATTCCTGGAGAACAAGCGAGAAGGTAAATTACCCAGTGCATAACATACTGTAAAACACTATATTTTCGCGACATGAAACTTTCGCGAATGGGAGCCAACAGCCATTTCGCGTGCATGAAACTTTCACGAATCACCTACCTTGAAAAAAAAAATATAGCAAAATTGCTAGGAAGAAGCATTTGGGTGTTTTGTTTAATAAATCATCACAACAATTTACAGAAAATATTTCTTTATATGCCTCTTAAACACCGTTTCATCAAATGTAGCATTGCGACCGTCGTTAGTGACAGTGCACTACTCGTGTATCTTGCTCGACTTATGTGACTTGTCTAGTACACAGTCCTGTACTGGCATTCAAAAAAGTTGTGTAGGCCTATGCACAAACTTTTGCGTGCATCTTACTTTCGCGAATCTAGACTCCTCGCGAAATTCGCGAAAGTTAAATGCTTGTGAAAATTTCTGGTTTTACAGTATGTGCCAGCCCACAGTGTGTATCTCTGGCAAGGCATTCATTTATGAAAGTTCTATTCAAAATAGATGACACACTATTGGTTATTGGTAATTTAGATTGTCATGAATTAAAAGGAAAATAAGCACCTTTTTGACGTTTTTCTGTCATGTTGAATAAATTTCTGATTTAGCAAAAGAAATGTTTTTCAAATATTTTTGTGTACAAAATTTGCACACAAAATATAAATTACAGTCTTGTGTAGAAGTTTGGAAGCCCTTCAAGACCTATCAAATAAGAGGAACAGAATCAAAATCAATTTAGAAATTGTGATTTTAAATAAAAACTTAATGCTGCGTTTGCACTATGTTCCCGGTGGCCACGGCAACCACATTTCAGGCCACCATGGACAAAATGGGATGGACGTGAGACCACACGGAAAGACCAGCTACAGATCACCTCCAAGTGATGTAACGGCATATAACGTACTGTCAAGTTTTATTGCGTTCCCTTCGTTTTCCTACGACCTACTTGGTTTCTCATCCTCTCCGTAACTACCAAATTTTTTGACGGTTAAATAATCTGGCCCGGCATCCACGGCAATCACAGACTGTCACGTTTGCCCAGCCCGTCTTTCCGCGTGGTCTCACATCCATCCAGTTTTGTCTATGGTGGCCTGAAACAGGGTTGCCGTGGCCGCTGGGAACAAAGTGTAAACACAGCATAAATAACTAATAAAATGACACGATTTTGCTACCTTTAATCCCCCTACCACTTCCAGTAGCACAGACAAACACATGCAAGGTCTATAAAGTTTGATGCAATTACGAGTGATAGGTAAGAAAGAATAGGAACGGCCCGGGGAGGTCGCTCTCCACACGGCCCGTCTCCCACCCGTGTCCAACAACCTCAGAAATGCACCCTAAACGGCGTAACCTATATAACCAAATGTGCAACCCTAAATGGCGTATCACATCAGAAAAGCTACCCTAAGTGGGGTGACTCCCAGGAAATCCACTTATTCTGATACCCTAAGTGGCGTGAACAGGGAATCCACTAATTTGATACCATAAGTGGCGTAAACAGTGAAATCTACTAATTTGATACCCCACCCAAGTGTCCTTCTCATCTAAAAATTTATTGTACATTGCGCAACCCGAAGAGGTTCACTAAAAAAAATCATAAATAATTCTCCTAATTACCAAATGTTCATGTTGGAGATGTTATTAGATCCACAAGAAATTTGCACCCCTAAATGGCGTAATCTATATAACCAAATTAGTATCCCTAAATGGCGTGACATGTGAGAAAAGGCTACCCTAAGTGGCGATTGCCAGCGAATGGTGCTGAAAAAGCTACCCTTTTTTCCAAAAGATGTCGACGACGCCCGAGGGCTGGAAAAGGAACCCTTTACAACGCTTTTTCTGGACGTGGGTGCGTAGCAGGCCGTGTGGAGAGCGACCCCCCCGGGAGGAACGGTAGGAAGGGAAAGATCCAAAAGATTTCAAATCTCACCTTTTCTGCATCATACACAGCCACGAGACTGCTGTAGACGGGCCAGTCCGGATCCCGCACAAACTTGGTTTGATTGATACGATCCTTGCTGTACTGGATGATACCCCACCTGTGAGATAGAAGAAACAATGGATGAGTTTAACTCTTATTATGCCAGAGGATTTAAACCTCGAGGGACTTTGATTTTTTTTTTTACCACAGCAAAACCTGCACTTAACCAATACATATGTATGTACTGTACTGTGCAAGAACCTCCCACGTTAAGAACTCTTTGAAAATACACATAGAAAAGACGTGATTTCTGGGCATGGTAAAAAAATATTTTAAAGGTTTATTTTATGATTGATTGCAGACCGCATTCAAATGCCCACACGTCGCATGTCGCATCAATGTCACAACTTCAACTCTTGCCATGTAGAGATTTGTGGCTTTTGTGATTCACCGTCATTTACTGTTGAGGGCATATGCCCAGAGGGCAGAAACGGCCGACCACCCCGCACCGTGCAGCAGCTTTGCCATCCCATGTTTTTATTGTGCAGCCAAGGCTGACATGCAGAGGGAAATTTCATTTATAAAGCATTACAATCTGTGTTTGGGCGAGTCAAGCAGTTCATTGTTGTTGATATTCGTTATCAATGAGAGTGGTATGCATACCTGTCAAGTAGTACGGATTTTTCCGGGCAGTTCTGCTCTCAAGTAAATTACAGTTATTAGGTGGTACAGTAAACAATAAAAAGGTTGCATAATAGAAAATAATGAGATTAGAGTGCGAATAAGAAAATATTTGAAACAGCTGAACCAAATATTTTGATATGAGAAAAAGCATGAATAAAACAAACCTTTCGTTCCGTCACTCACCAGTGAATGTACACACGTCATTTCCATTACAATTTGGGCATTGCATTATCAATATAGTAACCAAGGCCTTTGGTTCAGTAGTTTTTTATTTTTTTGTCATTCATGTTCTATTCTTATTATAATCTATTTTTTTGTTCTTGAATGCACAGCCTAGTAACTTAAATAGGAACAGAACTGCCCTAAAATATCTGTACTGGTTGGCAGGTATGGGTATGTACCGTTTTAAAAATATTTTAAATCATACATTGTTTAAACCAAACATACGATCAGTCAATAATTGACAGGTATTTTTTTCAATCCCACACATTGTCATCGATGTTGTGCCTGTAGTCCATATGGCATCGAATCAACTCTTGCATTTGTGAGAGTCGGCCCACTACCGATATACCAGGTTTTAACAGTATTTTTTTCAGAGCTATCAGTATACCGGAAGTTTGTTATACCGACACTGCTTACTGCCGAGTATGATGAAATACAAGAGTCTTACCTTTCTGGGAGGTGCATGTTGATGGCGTGTTGAGGAGACCACACCCAATTATCTTCTGGTACACCAGGAACCTAGAGGTAAATACAGTGCACTCTCGTTATAACGAACACAGTTATAAGGAAAATCCTTTTACAACAAAGTAAAATTTCAGTCCCCAAATTCTTATATGCTTTAACTGTTCAGATATAAAAATTTTTTGATAGAATGAAAGAAAACTGCTGGTCCCAAGGACTTCGTCATTACGGAAGTTGCCTGTATATCACTTATTTAAATTATCTCTTAATAAATAAAAAAAAACATACACCAGGTCCTTTATCCATTTAGATGATGGTAGGTAGAACATAAATTGTACAGTACATGCGTCACATTGCAACGTACGATGATTCAACAAAAAGCCATTCTGGGCTCATAAAAATCAAAAGATATAAATGAATTTACCATGCATCATCCATATGTGCACTTACATTACGAACAACCAATTTGGTATCATTCACAGTATTATCTCTAGATATAGATTTCTGCCAAAGCATATTTAAATACAAAGCAAATGGCCACTGTCATTACAAGGTGTCCAACATGTATGTGCGAAAAAACGCGTAAAAAAGGTAGTTTTTCATGGACAGGCAATGTATACGCACGTACTTGTACAGTGAAAAGGGTATCAAAATCACCAAAATCAGGGGAAAAGGGAATACTTTTAACACAAAGCTTTCTTGAAAAAGGTATCTTTTCAGACTTGAGTACTTGTTTAGGGTACTCGGAGATCGACAGATAATTACTTGTTTAGTGTCCATTTTGAAAGTCCATACACGCGCATGGTGTACACCTTGTAACGGCAGTGCACCCCCCCCCCCTCCCCCACCGAGCAAATGACAAGCAGCAACGTCTTCTGAAAATGAAGGGATAAGTTAACACTTCAGTCAAGTGATGTACCTTTGACAATTAAACCCAAGTTGTCATTAACTTACCTTTTCATAATGCCCATCCACATTTTTCACATGCCACTCAACTCTGAAAGACAAACAGAAAAACTTGTTAACTACTGTAACAGAGAATTTATTTAATGTCACTTTACAATTTTAAGACCTATTAATATTTAATCCACACATTTATTCAAGCCCACAAAATCAATGCATCATCTCTTTTACACAAGGCAAATGCCTAGCAGTATCTTTTTTGTGCCATGCAATTCACCTTTTGGGCTGAAATTAATAACAAATGCCTCTTTTACTAAACTTGTGTTTGACCTTTGTCCTCAATTTGCAGAAACATTTCCCTACTTATCACTCATCTCATCTCACCACACCAAATCACCAAATGGGTACTAATAACTACATCACGCCTGAAATATGCCAATAAATATCATTAAGTTCACTAACCCTTGACCATTGACCTTTACCCTTGCTCACTGGGCAGAAATATTTGCTGTCCAGCCCCCTGGCTATAATTATTCCTAAAATATGCCAATTTAAGCAAAGTTAATTGACCTTTGACCCCATGTGGGTTAAAGTTTAGCGACATGATTGGGAACACTTAAAAATGCCTCAAAAACCAAATGAGTTGAAATATATACCAACTATACACCAGCTGGAGTGGATATCCTAGCTGGAAGGATTTGTCTGTAATTTGTTTACTTATGGAGAATCAAGTATGAACATACTAGCATTTTAACTCTATAGGGGCACGATAAAATTAGGAATCATAGAGAGCCACACAGCAGGTTTGCCTGCCACGAGGGATATTGACATTAGTTATTTTAGAATGAGTCAACGTTTGACTACAAGATTTTCGCTGGAGAATCCTTGCATAGTTTACTTGATTCTAGAGTAGTTTCAGCCCAAGTTGAGGACTACCTCCTCTGAATCAAACCAATTAATCTGCACTGCATATTACATGCCTGGGTCAAGTATGATCAAACTCCATGCAAGGGTTCTTCAAATATGGTGAAAAATAAACACTACACAAAAAGTAAGTTCCCCCTTATTCAAAATACCATAACTTTTTAACGAAACAAATTTGAGCAGTACAATTCAGCAGGGTTGTTCTTACACTCATCGACAAACTTCTGTGTGGAAATGTGATTGATCCATCAGTTAATGCATGAGTATGCATGCATTAAATGCAAAGTTGTCACTTTTCAAAAGTCACAAGAGTCATTTATAATGCCAAAATAACAATATATAATTTTATTTTTTGCTTAATAAATAAAGTGTGTTCACTCAACCATGACTGGTTACAACCTCTTATGTTCGTACATGTGCCGATACACTTTGCTAAAATATCCGATTAAAATTTGTCCAATAAACTTCATGGATTATACAATTTCAAAATTTAGGAAGGATGAAGATTTTAAAATTAAGCACACTGGACCGTAAAATATGTGAAAAGCATGTAAGGAAGTGTAAGGGGGACAAACGATAGATGACTAACGTAAATAACACTAAGAAGACTGACATCCATGCCCATGTCACTGTGTTATTACCCAATATTTCATCAACATTCTGCTATTAGTGTTTACCTATATCTCACGCTATGCCCCTTCCTCCGGCTGTTAAGTGGCACGCCCCAACTACGCCCCGTCACGATACTTGTTTTTGCACAAACATGGAGAGGGGAATCAAACTGAAGTTGGGAGGGGGCCCAATTGAAAAGGAGATGTCGCGGACGGGATCTTTTCCATAAGACTCCTGGGGAAGCTCGAGACACCTGTTCAGCACCTGCCCAACTGACCCAGGAACTTCAGATTGATTCCTCGTTTCATGTTTGTGCCACTTCTTGTATCGTGACAGGGCGAAGCAGGGACATGCCACTCAACAGCCACAGAAAGGGGCACAGCATGAGATATGTGAATATATAACAGAGTATTGAGATGTTGGGCAAACACAGTAACACGGGTAGTGGGTCAATTGGCATTGCGTGAAAGGCGTGGTGGTCACAGTCTCATTTCTTTTTTTGTCACACCTCGTATGACATGTTTCATTACCTGCTGAAGTTGATTCTCCATTGATCGCCATGTGAGGGCGGTGCCTTGGCTCTACTGTCGTTGGTCACTAGGCTCCCGAGGGGCATGGCCAGCTCTACCGTCCAATACTTATCTGTGAAAATTACCACTAACAATTGAAGGGAAATTCCAAGCTGATAGTAACTTGTTTTGAATGAGAGCAAAAATAATTCTGAAAAAAATAATGAATTTTTCAGAAAAAAATTTAGCAAATATAAATAAGTTAATGAAGTTATTAGATTTTAAAATTAACCACAATCAATGCAAATTGGCAATGGTGTAATGGTCTATGCAAGCAACTCTCCATTTGGTTTGCACATAACACCACTCAATTTTTATTTTCTCTTCAAGACACATTTCAACAATGACCACACTTAAAAACAATGCAAGCTACATAATCCTCCATGCTGTGTCTTTGATAAGGTCTAAGAATGAAACCTTGAAAAAAAAAGTCAAAATAATCATTTTTTCAATGTTTATTGAGTATACATGTATGTTTGCCTAAGCACTACTACATGTATGTAGCTTAGATATCAAATTTTGACAAGATTTTTAAATTGAAGCTCCAGTGTTAAATTGTGTCTTTAAGAAACATTTCCTTTATCTCTGTATTCCATGTCTGTTCAGATTCACATTTTTTTTACACATTTTTCTTCACAAAGTAAATGTTTTCATGGATACACAGTATAGAAAATCACCATTTAGTAAAAATTTTGTGTACAAACAAATGGAGGGGAGTACAGTGTGAGTTTTATAGGTTTTTTTTTCCTTTCCAAATCACCATTCTTGAATTTGTTTTGCATGATTACACGAAAATCATTACCCTTCACATCAAAAACCAATTTCAATACATACTTGCGACCAGGGGATTGTTGACTGGGCCATCCACATATATTGCACTCTTCAGAGCAGGCATCTCAAAACTGCTGTTAGGAAATCCTCCATTTAGATATGGCTGTGTTTCAAAAGAGGTTAAAACAAAATCAGTGTCACAATGTAAATAGTTATACATCCCCCAATTTTGGGTATACATAGTATTCAGCCTGTGTAACTAGGTAGCATAGCCATGCAGCCTGTAGTCTACTTGTTAATTTGAATAGTTTTACATACTTAGTTTAGCTAGCTTACAGTGCATAGTTTGAACAGGTGAAGGTATTGTGTATAGATAGTTTGAACAGGTGAAGGTATTGTGTGCAGATAGTTTGAACAGGTGGAATTATTGTGTGTGAGGTGAGAGTGGATGTAGGTAGGAGACCGAGTGGAAAATCTGGCAGAAGACACCCAGATTTCGTGAGAGCAGGTTGTGCTTGAGAGAGTAGCCGACGTGTGTTTGGAGGCAGCAGCAAGGATATGGGGCACATCCATATATGTTATGTATTACAGACATAACACCCTTGGTTCACCGGGTCCCGCACGGCAGGCTGGTACATCGGAGAAGACTTCATTGCTTGGGTCTCTTCTCGTGTCAAACACTGGACGAGGTCGGCTCGTGCCTTGGTACCCTGCAGTCATTCGTCATTGGTCGACGCCTTTCCTTCGTCGCCGAAATCGATTGACACGCGCCTTCAATCGTCTTCACTGGTCGACGCCCTTCCCTCGTCGCCGCAATAGATTGACGCATGTCTTCGGTCGTCTTCACTGGTAGACGCCTGCTCCTTCCCTGGTCGACGCTCACGTAGTTGATTGACGCTCGCCTGGTCGACGCCCGCCTGGTAGATTGATACGCTATACTGGTCGACGCCCTGCACGCTGTTGTCGCCCATGTCACCACACGAACTTTCAGTCGTCGTAATGGATTGACTTGCTTAAATTGTCGCTAGTCGCCAATGGAAACTGAACTGTGCAGCGAACTGAACTGAACTCAAAGCAACTAAACCCGATACGAGGTGCTATTGTTCCGTATCTTTTTGTTAATATAATTTGAACATATAATTACGACTTATGCAGTATAAGAATAAAATACAGAAAATACAGAAGTTTCTGTGAGTGTTGATAACTTGGAAGTGATAACTTGAATTTGTAATTGGTACATGTAAAATGAAGTTGATAATTTGGAATCGAAATTTATACACTCAAGTTCCGTTTTGTACCATTAAACATTTATAGACATGCAACTATCTGTTTCTTTGCTCTAACAAAGAGTATGAATTAATAGTATTTTCAAGAGTGAAAAGGTGTCATATTGTTGTCTGGCAAACACACTATATCCCGAACCCAACTTATCGTTAACCGGGTAGACGACGGTACCCAGAGTTAACAATCAGAAACAATAAAATATTTAACACACACGATGATCACATGACGAATATGCTTGTACTTCGCTGCCAGAATATTTCAGAGGTTTTACGTATACCTATATAAGAGCTAGGGTTATTTTCAAAGGCCTACTTTTCAAGCCCGACTTTATTGTATTCCCCGCATGCTATACGGTTCTGCTGTCATCCAGATCAACAGGCAGATGTTATCAAAACTCAACAAGGCCCAAATACACCTTTTCAAGCGAATACTGGGCCTCCCCACACAAGCAGCAGATGAAGCAATCTATCTCCTCACTGGACTGCTACCACTCAGCATGCACATTGAACAGGAGAAACTGCTACTTCTTGGACAACTAATACGCCTCCCTCCTGACAGGTTTGAATACCGTACCTTCCTGCAAGCATTCTCCTCACCCAGCCCTTTTTTAAAATCCTGGCAAGAACTTTTCACAAAGTACAGCCTTCCAGACCTCCCTCCACACCCTTATACAACAAGACACCCCATACCATATATGGAAGCAACTAGTCAAGAAAGTCATCACCCGGGAATATCACACAACTCTAATCCAGGCAGTGCGGGAAAAGTCGACGCTATCATTCTGGAAAAACAACCTCCCTTCACCCCTGCCAAGCTCTATCCAGTACGCATCACCCACCAATACCTCTGCCAGGCCATGATCGTCCGAGCTCAGCTCACAACCCAAACATACCCTGTACAAACACGCCTCTACACACTCAAGAAAACAGAAAAGGTGTGTAAATTATGCCATGTCGAGGAGGAAGACACCACCCATTTTATCGCCTCCTGTCCTATATTCATACACCATCGGAACACCCTACTTCAGAAAGTCAGCAGTAATGATTAGCTCTCGAGTATGCACATCATACTCAACACTTTGGATCCACCTGCCTTCACAGAAACCATTCTCCTCCTCACCAATATTCTGCTTACAGACACAACGCAAAATACACTCAACTTACTCATACTTAATTACCTTTACAAAATCCACACCTTTCGCTCTGATACTTTTGCCAAATTCGGCACACATCAATAAATATGGCAAGCCGTTGATCTCCGAAAACGGCGAAGGAAGAAGAAGAAGTGGACAAGCACAATACTTGGAATCCAACTTGCATGCTAGTTGTTGCTATTTCTGGCAAACCTCTAGTAAGCTTGTCATGAACAACCTTTGTCAAGAAAGGTGTACCAAAAATTTGCATTTGTTATGAAATTGGTCTATTAAAGATCGTCTTTGGGATTTGCAAGTCCATTACTTCCCTTCATTATCAATACCAAAAGGTACTTTAGTACTTACAAATGGTGTGTTGAAAGTTTGAGACCCACACGTCATGAATTTGTTGTTTTAAGAGAAAAACTAATAATGATATGCTAACAGAATATTGTTCTTTCCGCGAGTTTAAATTTTGCTCAAATTGCGAATCGCGGTGTACGTTCGCAAGACCAGCATAGAACACTGATAGGTTAAATGGCTAAATTCCGCGCGACCTTCGGCTAATGGCCGAACGGACAATTTTGGAACGGCCCATGCACGTTAACGTCACTGTAAATTTTGAAGTTTAAATGTCCAGATTTTCACCAAAACTATGTCTTCTACCCAAAGGTTATATGACAGGTGTTTGCTTTATACTAATTTTCACATTGTGAACGATTTGAGCTGATTTAATTCATTTTGCCGTTTTCTGACGTGCAAATCCCATACTCTGTCTTAAGCATTACTTTCTCTTATTTGAAGCAGCATTGCAAAGAAGCAAATGTGTTTTTACATTGACCATGGGATCCAAATCTGCAGCTGCTGGCTGTATATACAGAGTGGCCCAGAAAATATGGCACAGTATTGTTATATTTATGGTTATTTCCCAAATTAATTGCTCATCATTCCGACACTAAAATGAAGTTCTGACATTTCTTTTTAGTGTCATATGGAGCTGCATTTTAGCGCCATTAATGTTCAAAGGCAAAAAACAAACTGTCGACATTGTTAGCATCATACTGAGCTGAATATTAGCGCTATTAGTGTCCGACGCTAAAAGAACAAAGTGCTGACATTTCTTTTTAGCATCATATGGTGCCGAATATTAGCACCATTACTGTCCGAAGCTAAAAAACAAACTGCCGACAAACTTTCACGGCAAAAACTTCCGAATATTAGCACCATTACTGTCCGAAGCTAAAAAAACAAACTGCCGACAAACTTTCACGGCAAAAACTTGAGCCAGCCAGGCTTTTTTCATACTTCTTAAGAGCCCGTAGCAATACTGGGGAGTCAGTGGTCTCTGGGGCCCCACTAAAGTCGATCCCTGCTTAAAGGCAGGGAATCTCATTTGCACCCCTCCCTCCGCACAGCAAATGGTCACTCATGCCCTTAGGCTATTTACCAAGGACATGCCTGTGAAATCTGAAGATCGGCAATTACCTAGAATTTGACAAATGCACCAAAGTGTAACTGTCAGTTGGAACATTGTTGTCCATGGTTAGACTACGTGTGAAACTCACTTATCTAAATCGGTTCAGATTTCTTACATGGTGAATACACATGCACTGTAAGGATCTGAAAGAAGACTAGTAGACTTGTAGAATTTTCGTCTCTATGGGACAATAATTCAAATCAAAGTCTAACGGTTACTACAATTCCAGTAAAACTGAGTTTGTAGCTCCTATATTTTGCTCAAGGTTCTTATGGTATTCTCTATTAAACACTACACAAAAAGTAAGCTCCCCTTTTTTCAAAATATCAACTTTTTAACGAAATAGTTTTGAGCAAAATAATTAGGCAGGAGTGTATCTGCACTCATTGACTAACTGTTGTGTGAAAATGTGATAGATCTGTCGAGTCATGCATGAGTGAGCTCATATTATACATGTAGGTAAAAATTTCACTTTTCAAAATTCACAGGGGTCATTTTGGGGGATTTGTGATACAGGATTGTAATAAATTCTGTTTCTAGTGAATGATTTAGTGTTATACATGTATATGTTAATCACCAATCGTTTGACCCCCTTAGACACTTTTCACATATTTTATGATTCAGTGCGCTCAATTTCGAAATGTTCATCCTTCCACACTTTTTAAATTGTAAAATCCATTAAGTTTATTGAAAAAATTGAAATTGGATATTTTTCAGCAAAATGTATCGGCACATGTCTAACGAACATAAGAGGTTGTAACCATGTCATGGTTGAGTGAGTACACTTTGATAAAGTAAAAAATACAATTATGTACTGTTATTTTGTAATAAATGACTCCTATGACTTTTGAAAAGTGACAATTTTGCCTTTCATGCATGCTCACTCATGCATGACCTGACGGATCACATTTTCACACAGAAGTTTAATGAGTCTAAGAACACCCTGCCAAATTGTACTGCTCAAATGTATTTTGATAAAAAGTTATGGTATTTTGAATAAGGGGAAACTTACTGTTTGTGTAGTGTTCACAAGTATATTCACATGTTAATTTCTAGGCTTGCAAAAGAGAGACTGTCTTTACAGCAGTACAGCTACAGATTTTGTTGCAGTTATAACCTACAGTATGCTTTTGAATAAGAAATCCGTCTATACTATACACGAACCTCTGTATTGAAAATTTATCCAATTTAAGTGCATACTCTAAGTAGCATTAATACTTGCCTTGTTGAGTATGAGATCCCAAGTTGTATTAATGGCATTTATTTCAAATTCTTTGTACCTGGGGGAAAAAAAGAAATATGGTGGCACTCATGAGTCTCATCATACACACACAAAAACTGTTCATCTGTGGAGTTTACCACAAGGAAAACAATGAAGGGTCATTTTTTCAAAGTAATACAGTGTGTCCCAGACAAAAAGGAAACCCAATTTCATGACACAAATTTCTTATCATAATGAATAATTTCTTTGATAAATTTGGTATGTTTGTAAAGCTCTATTTCTCTTCTTTTATTTGAAGCACAACTCATTATTCATCAGTCACGCATGACTAAATTAAAACAATGTATAGTGGTGCTACCAAAATTTCATTTGCACACACAAGTTTGAAAGAAATAAAAGTATGACATAAAAATTCATAATTTTTTTCTTTTATTTGCATAAAAATGAATTATGTATGCCAGAGAACAAATAAAATCAAAACATACTCGTTTAGCACGATTTTCAAAATGAACACATTGTGAGCAATTGGAAGCGAGGTGAACAAAAGGTTCACACATGGCTGACTTGACACAATATCTTGCTTGGGGCACAACAATAGGCTCCGAATCATGTTGGCAAGGAGTTTCTTGGTTGCTGGCTGCCAAATTCAGACAGCACAAGAAAACAAGTTTCTTTTCAAATTGTCTTTTCTCACTCATGCATCACTCAATTTACACAAATGTGGTATCATATGAAAGACGAGAAAATAGGCTTTTTAAAAATGTCTTTCAATATCGAAGATATTCTGAATGCATTCAAACATGACAGTTTGAATTTCAAAATTCCATGTGCAAATGATTTTATGACTGTGTCCCTTCTGATTGTCGTTGCTCAGCCATGTGTGAATGAAAAAGTCTATGACTGGTATCAAATTATAGGAGAGAAAATATGCTTTCCAAGTGTGTATGATTTAATTTACATATTTCTCATTAAGATATGAAAATATCTTCATCAATCTCGGTTTCCTTTTTTCTGGGACAAACTATATCTTACACCAGAGCATCAACACTTCGTCAGTATAAAACCAGAAGGACGCTATTGCTATATACTTTGTACAGCAACAGTGTCTTTCCGGTTCTATACCGATGACTTTCTCAAAAGCGTGTGTTTGTGTGGGGGGGGGGGCGCATCTGGGCTTCCTTGGCAAGATAGCGCGACCAAGTGAGAGAGGGTGTGGGACTTTTTAACAAATTTGTGCCTCAAATTATATTTTCAGAGTATATTATTTGTTTAATGACTTATGTTACATGGAAATATGGTTTTATTACGTACAGTTATTAACCGAGGACACAAGATTAGCGAAACATTAAGTGGTTTGGAACTGTGCATGGTTCGAACCCCCACTCTCCTCCCCCCCCCCAAAAAAAAAAATTGGGGAGGGGACAGACAAATGATATGTTCACTACTTTTGAAAGTGGGGGGGTGGAAACATTCCCTCTGCTCCTTCTCTGTCACTAAAGTATTCTAAAAATCCATAATATGCAACTTATCAATGACAATTATATTCAACTTTCTGAAATGCATTTAAATGTATTTTGCAAATCTGCTACAGAGCTATGCGACAGCACTTTGTAAACCAATGTTCAGATAAATGTCAATTCTTCATGTTTATGAACGTAACAAATCTTATGACCTTTGACCCTTGATCTTTGAAATCCAACATTTCATAAGTACATACTGACCCAATCTGATGGAACAGTTCTTAAGTTATTCGGATAAAAAGTTGAAATCAGACATTTGAGGTCCTTTGACCTTTGACATATCAAGTGCAAAATCTAATCACCAGTTCTTTAGTAAGGATACAATAATAGACAGATGGAAATACACATGAACTACCAGACAGACATCCCAAAAACATAATGCCTCTGTCTGGGTACAGAGTCATAAAAAAGTCTTATTAAATCCTTTAATTCAGTTATAAAAATAAAAAATACTCACCAGTGTGTGCTACCATCAGGATCTGTAAACACCTGTATTAAAAGGAACAAATTATTTATATTATTTATAATATTTATAAAGAAAACAATCCAACACTCATTAAACGTATATTCACCTTTACTTATTAGTTGCACCAAAACAGAACTTGCACTATGCATTATTTTTGGTGTCGGGAAGGCAGTATAGATGGACCGAAATTATTGGGTAAATGTATGGGTTTCTTCCAATATGTCTAGCACAAAACAGGAAAGAATATTTACTTCAAAAGTACAAAGATTTTACTCCCTTGAAACTGAAAATAAGTTTAGTTTAATCATACCCATAATAAAACTAAGTCTATATTTATGTACTTAACGTGACAAATTTGACTAGAATGTTTTGTTAGCAAATTAAAGTGATTTAAGAGTTAGAAGCACTTACCTCAAAGTCATTGTCTTTGAAAACTGGCAAAAAAATAGGGGGAAATAATATGGATTACTTCCAATTTATATGGAATATTACAGCAGTAAGAATCAAAATCCTCAATAAGAAATAAAAAATTTCAAAATTCATACAGCTAAGAGGGTAGTATATCAGGAAACCGGTCCAGCTGCAATTTTACAAAGGTGATAAGCAACACTGAACTTACTCCAATAGCTCAAAACTCAAGTTGAAATTGTAAGATCTTAGATAAGCTTTCAAGTTTGGGACTGCAGCTTTACCTATACTGCCCCCACCCCATGACAAAAGGGCATAACTGACATTTTGGTG
>JZLH01S0053321.1:65641-77313 GCA_001188425.1 Eucidaris tribuloides | reverse complement strand
AGGCTGAAAAGCCACAATTTCAAATTGATTTTTGTACACGAAATTCAGTTTTTGAGCAATTTTTGGGTGACATGTATGATATAAAAAGACGCGCGAGGTCGTACAGTACGTCACGATTTTTCGCGAAAAACAGTTCAAAAGATGCGCAAGACTTGAAAGTAAAAAGTCATGGTCTGAGCGACGCGATCAAAAAATTTGCACGCGCATGGTACGACGAAATTCGATCAGAGGGGGCGGGTCAAATTGAACCCCCCCCCCCCCCAGTTAATATAGGGTTAAAAATTAGAAACTGAGTAGGGTATCATTGCTACTTTTTTTCAGAATTTTTAATGTTATCCCCCCAAGATAAAAGTAGATTACATGTAAATTGGTTTAAGTGATGGTCCAGTCTCAATTAGTGGGGAACTGTTCAATGTAATATATGTACTTAATAAAAACAGAACAAAACATTATATTAAAGTTTAATGCAACCTGTAACACATGATGAACCCTAATAAAGGTGTATCAAATTAATATATAAGGGAAAGCAATTTATTTATACTGTCTATTTCTAGGTAGTTTAAACAATGATATCCTGTATACCAGTAACTCAGATGAAATACCAAGAAAGCAATGTAATGCAATATGTCCTTGCACTACTAATACTCTCTTGCCGTCATCACTTGGTAAATGTATTAAGAATATAAAACAGGAGATATGGTTAATAATTAACCTAGTAAGAACAGAGACTGTAAGGGTTTGCACCTGGCATAAAATACCAGGTTTGTTCATTTTAGGTTGTTTACCTCAGTGCAGAAACACCTGTGACCTATTTGCATATTAATGAGGGCAGTGAGACTGATAGGGGTTGCAGCTGATTTAAATTGGTCTTTTTCATAATTTCATTAATTTATTTTACAAACAATTTACAACTATAATTGTTTTTGTCTCCAAAGAGCTAGACATGATTCTGTTTAGCTGTTTTTATGGTTGCACTTCAAATTCCAGGAATACACAGTTTGCATACGGGCAATTCCAGCATTACGGACATTACATTCAAACACTTTTTTGCAACTTTGGGGGGCTTATTTCTAGAAATCATCATTATCATTCTGAACCTTTTTGTGGAAATCTCACACAGGTCACCCTGAAGTGTTAACAGTTTAAATTTGAATTAATTTCTGTTTTAATATTGTTTGGAAGTTATCACACATAATGCTTGCCGTTACGGACATTACATTTTTTGGACAAGACTTTTCACCTACCAATGCATTTGTCAAAAATTTTGTGAGCTCAAGCATGAAGTGAAGCCAATTTTCTTCTGAAATGGGTGCTGAAGATCTGTTTAAGTTGTAGGATTACAATTAGGTACAACAGATTCAGTATATCCCGTACAGGACCATAAATGTTTTGCGTTACGGACATTACATTTTTAACGTTACGGACGTTACACCTCGGACCACTTTTTTAGGTCCTCATTTTCATACTTAAAACCATTTGATAACTAATATAAAGCTAATATTAGTCATTTTTGGTCCTTTCTTTACTAAAAACTACTATAAATTAATTCTGAAGTGCTGTTGAATGTGAAATAATGAGACTCAAAGATTGTGTGTTTTTCAAAAATGATAAGACAATTTTGCAAGAAAATGGGTTTTTTGAAGAAAAGTATGTCTAAATATACTTCAAATGTATTCAAATACCCCTCAAATTAAAGAGTTCAATGAGTTCTATTGTGTGATACCAAATCTATCACTGTAGCACATATATTTTTTGAATTATTACAGATTTCATGATTTTGAGCCCGGGTAACATTTTTCGCGGAATTGCCCATACACAAGTTGTTGCTAGGTTGTACAAGCTAGTTGAAGCTACCAAGGTTTTTGTTGTTTTTTGTTTCTTTGTTTTACTGTGCATTACTGTGCATCAGATACAGTACACTGTGTCCATTAAAATTCTGTTAACTTGTTTCGATACTGACAGGATATTGGACCAATGGACCATTTTCATACTGTATTCACATTTAATTAAACATTTTTAGATGTGCCTTGCTGAAGTTATGGATGGAAAACTTTACGGACAAAGAAATGCATTACCATTTCAAAAGAATTTCAGTTGAAATGTAACAGTACAGAGTTGTCAATATCAGTGAGTTCGTTAGGCCAATGATATAAGTGGGAGGTCCAAATGCGTGCGATCAATAGAAATATATGGAAAATCAAACAAAATGTTGGCGTGAGAAAGGGCCAAAATGTGGGAGTCTCACGCTCAATGTGTGAGAGTTGACAGCCCTGCAGTACGTAGTCCTCACGTAAAGTGGAAAAAAAAAAGTTGAAAAAAATCCATCAATTTGAATAAAACATTAAAAAAAGTCTACTAATGTTCTTTGCTAAAAATGTCTGTAACCTGCAAATGGATGAATTGTACCAATTAAGAGTAAAAACATTGATTTTTTGTTTATTCTTGTTTTTGTTTTTGCTAGGTGTCATTTATCATCGGAACAGAATCACATTCTTCACCTGATCCTGGAACAGATAGCCCTCCCACCGCAAGAAGCAAGTGCACCATGAAATAGACTTGAAATAGACTTTATCTTAGACAGGAACCAGATGAGCCATGTGTTAGCTCTATGGGATTTTCAGAATCTCGGAGGCAACAGGTTAATATCCAGATTGATTCGGAGTCCTGCGACAAATGATAAGATGAAAGATGTTATAGTTTGTGGACTGAATATAGGAGATTCCTAGTCAGTGGATGATTTTAGTTCACCAGATTTTTTTATGCCAGTTTCCTTGGGAACCCGTTTATCTGATTGCATGTTGCAAATGGAAGCCTGTGACTGTAAAAACTGGTAACCATACCATACATAGGAATTCTGTAAATTGGGTGTTTTGCAGAAACTGCCACAAGCTCTACTTGGACATAGATTCCTCTGCATTGCACTTTTTATGGGGGTTTTTACAAAATTTATGAAAACTTTTAGAATAGATTAGCACTTTGCCTGTAATTGCAAATGCACATTTTGAACGCAGTATGTTGTATTTTGTGTTTACATGTGTCCATTTAAACATTTGTATAGAGAACAGAAGTGATTACATCACACTGGTTTGGAAATATGTGAGAACGATGGCCAAACCATAACTCAAGGATACTGCAGCACTTGTATTGGGAGAAACAACCTCTGTGATGCGCTGCACTTACCTAGTTCTGCCATTGTCCACATATGTTTCTAAACCAGAATGACAACATATTGGGTACTCTTTTTGTGACTAATAATGGGAATGGATAGAGCTGTTATGTCTATTTAGGACAGAAGTATAATCTGGAAATAACACAACACAAGTAAAATGCAACAAAAATAACTTTGTGTCATACAGGTTTCTCAGTTCTCACACAATTTATTATTACTGTACATGTGTCAAGGTGAAGCATAATGGAATAATTGAAAACAGGTTCAGCACATACCATCAGCCTTGTAAATTGGTGTAATTTACAGCAGCACATATATTTCTCACACATTTGTACATACAATAGTTTTAAAAATATCAAGCAGAATTTATCTGTACTGAATACATTTGTTGCAAGACAACTTTAGAAGAAGGGGACCATGGTTGCAACATACCTAATTTCAGAATGGTGACATAAAAGCAACTATAAAAGGGCACTTTAGTGAAGTGAAAGACAGGAGAAAAGCAAGGTGTATAAATATATCAAGGTGTATATGGCATGGCAGCTTATTGCTGTAACGGACTTGGTCTTTCTACATTCACACATGTATAGAGTGAGAAATTTGTTTCAAATCAAGACAAGTGGTTATTCACATATAATGGTAATCTGCACACAAAAACTAAACATAGTCTATATTCATAATTTTTTTTACTGGAAATGCAAGCAAAAAAAGCTTTAAAATAATACTGATATATTCATCTTCACAGAAATTAAAATCCTAATTTGATTTATCTAGTTTGAATGTAACAAAGGGATATGAAATTTATCTGTATATTACAGTACAATGTACATAATGCCTACAACAATGTTCTCTAAATGAATTTAACATAAATATCTCACAGTTTACTTTAAAATATCAAATTATTCCACTCTGAAAAGATATTGTATTTATTGTAGATAGTGTGAATAAATGGATGTAATAAATTCAAAGTACATGATACATAATTTGTTATTTGCTTGTCTTCTCTGTACAGTGTGCTCACAGAATGCTTTTTGAACTCTTTCTATCAGAGTTGTGACACAATTTTGAAGAAATCATTTTATTGTATACATGATTAAACCAGAATACAGATGTAAATCCCTTTACGCACACCCTGTTATAACGAGCATGGGTATAGCGAGGACCTGCTAATAATATGAGGACATTTCTCGGGTCCCAATTTTTCTTCCATACAACTCTGTGTATTATGCTTCTCATATAACGAGATTGGCTATACAAAAATTTTGATTATAGTGAGGTAAACTCCCAGCCTCGTCTCCCACCCGCCCGTTGCTTCATTATTGGTAAACGTAAATGTTGAAATCATCGTTCATTTACATTTTCAGCTCTACTGCTACTCTATAGTTCAGTGACTTATTTGGTCAGTCAATTCAGTTTTATAGAGTAATATTTGCAAAACTATAAGAAACTGCAGTAGTGGTGGAAATCTTGCTACTCTTCCATAATTCTGCAGATATTTTTGTATGTACTTATCATATACTTGTATAGCGAACACTCCGCTATAGCAAAGAAAAAATGTGGGTCCTGACTTCCTCGTTATAACAGGGTTTGCCTGTATCCTCTTTGCCATAGGGTCAAAACGCAGCAAACAAAATATCTACCATGAACTATGCCTGCTCAGAGGTTCCACAGTGTGAGTCAAAAACAGGAACCAGATTCAATCCCTAAACTCTCAAAATTGACAAGAGATATAAAACTTTTATAAAGAATGAGAGTATAATCTTTTAATTTTCATGTAGTACATTGCTTATTCATGTTCAGTTATGGGTGACCATTTGGCAATCAATTCTGTAAAACGTCAAAACTGTTGTTGTCCAACTTTTGAGTTTGCAGTGTATGTGCATGACCTGTTTTGTTGTAAAAGCTCTGACCAATGTCATTTTGCAGCACAAACTACACTAAATTGGGCTAAAAAAATTGCTGAGCAGTCATTTGCGAATGAACATGAATGATCACTGTACTACATAAACATAAAATGATTTTGCTACAATCCCCCTATGTTCCCATTTACCATTTTGTAAATATATTGATAGATTTAAAATTTAATGTGAGTTTCCCTTTTGGACTTGCACTGTGCTCAATAATTCACTCATTTCGTGTTAGATTACTACAACCCAATATGATAGTACAATTGCGTTTTTCATGTTAACTACATTAGCAGAAATTTGCAATTAAACAAAGGCACATGATATTTACCCTGTAGAAGTTTTAAACAACAAACTTTCAGATGCATAAAATATAGACGACAAAGCATAGTCCAATTTGTCACTCACTTAAAAACTAGCTAATTAAAATCTTAAATTTTACCCTACCTCAAATTATAGTGCATGAACTATGTCTAGATGAAAACTACATTACTTGTTGATTGGGTCAATGTTGATTTTCAATGTTTGAGGAAATTTCTTTTTATACAGTTGGCGAAATAAAAAAAACATTTTGTTTATACAGGGAGAGGTGTTACCTTCGTTAATATCATAACTGTACCAGTTCATGTTTTGTGTGGTCTTTACGTGAAACAACTCGAGTGTGAGTTCCACAAGTTTTGAAATTACTGTTCGATCACGATTTTAACACCAGCATTAGCACAGCGCATAGAATTATCTGAACAGTTTTCGGGTATGTTTTAAGTAAAAGCAATAGTATGCTCATAATTTAATCTAACGATGTATGAAAATATAAGTCAGGCAAATAAATATGAATATTTTTAAGTTATTTGAGCACAAATATGAGGTGACATCACATTTTACAAATCTTGCTTACTATTCTAATACCCTATCCCAATGAACAGCATGCAAAGTAATACAGAAATATAATGTTATTTGATGGAATTTTCTAAAAGACATGGTAACATTCTATGATTGTTCTTGGCAAGTATATCAATTAAATATGTATCACCTTATTCACCTAATTACGCCATTTCGATAAATTGGTAATTTCATCAGAGCTGCCAGCACAGAAACTAGTCTGCTATGTGTATATAGTTATTTTCCAAGTCAATTTGTCCTCACATTAGATAAATTATGTACTGCCAAAGGATGGAACGGCTAACTGTGGTATCAGGTCATTTACATAGATAATACTTTAACATTTATTGAAAACCAAACAAATATAGTGTTATTGCAGCAAATATAAAACAATACAGAACATCAAATAGCATAATTTCAAATCACATCACACTTGTATAATACAGGACAGCACTGTTCAGTACATATAAAGAAAATTATTCTATGCTTATAAAGGACATAGTTTACATGATAGAATTTTACCAATGCTCTATTTACAAGCAAAATACATATTTATCAGTACAATCTAAAATATGATACATACAGCTATATTTCCACTGGAAGGAAACTCAAGTATTAAAACTATAGACAGCAAAGTTTGATCTTTCACAATTTTTTTTTTTTTTAGGGGGGGGGTTGAAAAAGTCTATGCTGCAAACACATCATCCAAGCAAAATGACTTTTGAGAAAACAGAGAACCTCGCATGAGCAAAATATAGTTCTGCTAAAAATGAAAAATCATATGTATAGATAAAGTCCATTTCAAATGCCAAGTACATTAGCAAGAACATACTTTTTGATGAATGAGCACATTTAAGTTGTTCTAGTATCAAAAAATGCTTCTATTTTCAAACGATGTTATATTGTTTCAAATTGTATATTGAAAATTTAGACGACAGTCCATTATTCTAGGTGTGTAAATCAGAAAAAAATGCAAAGATTTTGAAGTTCAATACAATGTATTTGCAACATCAGTCAAAAGAATGCTGCCTGAAAGCTATTTTCCTGAATAAAAAATGAAGTGGAGAGCATATTCCTGGGAAATATTAACTTAGTCAGAAGAAACAAAGTGTATCAAAGTGTCAGACCAGCTGAGTCTGTTTTATATAAATATAGAGTTTATAAAATGAACTAACTTACACTTTTAACATGAGCTCACCTGCTCAGTTTTGTACAAGTAACCATATAATCTTTTAAGTATTGCAAATCCAGCACATCAATATATATCTTTGAGGTTAAAAGTACCTCTCAACAAAAACAAAAGGATTTCTTATAAATGTTTTCTTTAAAATGTAATTGACTTTGAAACCAATTTGAGCCTATGAATGACAAATGTCAAGTAATAAATAATGTTTCATCAAGGTATTAAAAAGAATGTTCATTGTGCTATTAGTGTATCAGAAATGCATGTGTCCTCAAATCTAACTCATAATCTGAATTTCAAGGCAAACAAAACTATGTTACATTAACATTGTGCCACTTTCTTATGGTAATTGAACAAAAAATGACAAATTTTCCAACGTTTTGTGTGATGTGCAAAATTGATTAAAAATCTTCCTACCATAATGATAAAAAGTCACAAACTTATTTGTGACCGTCCTGTGCATGTATCATCATCATCTCAATACACACAGAAATAACCGAAATGCATTCTTTCTTTTAGATAATATAACGTTGAAATCGTAGTTGCTCATCTTAATCACAGGATAATAGGAATCTGTTTCCATTTTTCTTTCTCTGACATGCAAGGGGCAGCTATCATACATCTGGTCATGAGGGTCTCTGGAGATTGTCGCTATGTGCTTTCTGTGGTGATACAAACACAAACAAACAAGATATGGGTGATTTTCACTTGGCCACAATGAAGAGTTTACACATTACTTAAGACCTACACTTCATGAAATATGTTACTTTGGTTGACAATGGCCAAAAAAATAATAGATAAATGAAATATTTCACAGCTTGAACATCAGAATTATTTTCCGTTGAATTTAAGCTGTCAACACTTAAGAAATAAGAAAAAATTACTCAAATTTGAGATTATATTTTTTGTTTCTTTTGTGAGTCAGCCTGATGTCTAAAGAGAAATTTGGAGATATCGTTTGCAGTATGATTAGAGACACAATCAATGTACCTAAACACTGCAGTACATGCAGGTATACATGTAAGTTTACAATTTTGGCAATGTAAGTGTGCACATACGTTCATATGTCATCCCAATATGAACTTAGTAAATGATGGCTATTACCCAATTTAAGGTGTCGGGGAAATTTCTTTACTGATTTGCATTGAAATCTCTGATTCTGCATGTAAATAATATACAGCTGTCAAAAGATGATAAATGATGTATATCATTATGTGCCCAGAATAACGACACGAATGCACGCACTCGCGTAAAATGTTTTTGTCCCCAGCAGAACACCATCTTGAGATGCCATTTTTCTGATGTTCACCAACTAATTATCCATGGAAATTATGAATTCAAATTTGGGACAAAATATAATGTATTAAAAAACCAGTTCACAAATATTCATTCAAATTTTTATTTTCAATTCAAAGTTATGGTGTATTTTTTTTGAGACAGCATTCTGCCAGGAACAAAAACATGAAAATGCATGTTCCAGTGCAAGTGCTTCTTCCACGGACATGATGATATTTCCATATGACTCAACATTTCAACAGACCACTGAAATGTTGACTATACTCACCGCAAATTTTGTGATGAAGAGCGAAAAGATGCTGAAGAAGTCATCGCTCTCCGTCACCGAGGGGTCCTCCCCGAAGAACTGGGCCGTCTTGACGAACTCTTCGTTGCTGATGTTGTACTGGTCGTGGAGCCTCTTGAGATGCTGAGACGCCTCCTTGGTGAACGTCGACATCACCTCGGGGAACTTGTCGTCTTCGTTGACCACCATCTCCTCCTCGTTGAACTTCTGCATTTCTCCGTCAAGTTCCTGATATGATAAAATAATGGAAAAAAAATGAAATGACAGCAGATGAGTAATGTCAGCAGTGAACAAATGTTTGGTAGAATGATTAGCCACACTATGTACGTAACAATCATGATCCAAAAATCCTGCATGAGCTGCATTGCTAGTCTATTTGTATTTTTTTATTATTCATTTTACCACATATACACACAAAACACCCTTATCTAAACTAGAGCATGCGGCGGGGGGGGGGGGGTGTATCCCCGACCCGTCCTTCACCCCCATTTGGATAAATTAGAATAGACATGGCATCCTATAAAGAGTCGGAACATATGAGGCCGCCTGTCACTTGAAAACTACTGTTACGCAAAATGACACCCCCCAATAAACCTCCAAAGCAAGTTTGAATGAAATCGGACAAAAAATGTGGCCGATAGATCATATATACAAGTAATGTGACATGGCACCCAAGTCGGAACACTGAGGGCGCCGTCACCGAACACTAATGTGACCTACATGTAGAATGACCACCCATACACCTATACAGCGAGTTTGAATAAAATCCTTCGGGTAACAACAAAGTAATTGAAAAATAAGCATTTTTGCAAATTTAGACCTATCAGGTTGACCTTTGACCCTGTAAAAGGTGGAACATTGGGGGCAGCATCACCAAAAGTTATAGGTGTCTAGAGTTGATTATGATACACTTACACACCAAATTTGAAAAAAAATCTGTCAAGAAATGCCACCAGTATCAGGCACACAAGCAGACCCTGAAAAATGTACCTTTTTGTGTACAAAGACGGACCAAGCAAGGGCGCCACCACCAAAAACAATAGGCGTCTTTGCTTTACCATAATACACCTTCATACCAAATTTGAAGATGATCGGAGAAGAAATGCAGCTGGTAGAGCGCTCACAAGGAAATCTCTGCGGCGGCGGCGGACGCGGCGCGACGAGGCGAGGCCAAATCCATAGTATCCTCCGAACAGAGTTTGGGGGATACAATTACACTAAACTAAGTAATTACCATAGCTTATATAATGAATAAAGTAACTGCAAGGGAAATGGCAACAGTGGAAACGTTCCTCAAGTTCGGACACTGTGTAAAATTTTAGCAGTAAAAATTTCATAGTCATTCATTTCCTTTTTGTTGTATCATTATTATGAGAAAGTTCTGTGACGGTGAAATTAGTTGTGTAGCTTTCTATCATGGCTGAAAATTAATTCAATACTGGTAAATTAATGGTGGTTTCTCCTGAAGTAAACAAATACCAAACAAATTCTTCCAGCCTGGATTTATACTCCAGCCATTGAATATATTGGTATATGGTATCATTTGGTTCTTGAGGCATTGTGTACTTCCCCCAATTATGTATCATGTCCTGTACTGTATGACAAATACGTGCACTGGTATTTGGTAAGCATACCAGTTTGTACAAGTTATTCGAATAGACTATGCAGCTCATAAACAATTAACTTTGTGCCATGCATACTGAATGTATGTATAGTACATATACATTTGGAAACACATATTATTACTTCTCTGTCTGGGCATAAAACACCACACTCCCAATATCCTACTTTTCAAATTTTCAAAACATGAAGTTATACAGTGTGGCCCAGAAAAAAACGACGCACTAAATCAATCTTTTTTTCTCTTCATTGTCCAACAAAATAACTATTTTTCCCGTTCATTTGATAGCATGTTCTTTTCTGAGCATTACAACACTTAGATCATCAATTTTCATTTAGTAGTTTTCATTTTAAAAGCAATTTTGCAAATCAGTGCATGTCAGTTTTTCTACCACTAAAGCAGTAATGAGGCGTCTTATTGATGGCATCCCACAGAAATTTCATGTAAACCGGCATGCGCATACCAAATTTACATTGGTTCCCCAAAACAGCCCTAACATGGAAAGTACCAAATCAAAATAGATGATCTTGGTGTCATTCTACTCAAGAAAAAAAATTATCAGATGAACCAAATAAAGATGAGCAATTAATTTTGGAAATAACCATAAATGTAACTGTACCATTTTTTTCTGGACCACCCTGTATAACAACAAATTAAGACTACAGAATTGTGAATATGCACATCAGCTTCTATGACATCACACAGTCCTTGTCCAAACTCACATCCAGTTTGTTGGTGACTTCCAACAGCTCCTCCTGAACCTGCTTGAGGGATATCTTGACGGCTTTTGGGACGGAGGGGATCTCGTCGCGGAAATTGATGACCTCGGGGACGTTGGAGTGCACGGCCTTGGCCACGACGTGGAGGAACGTAGCCTTGTTGTCTGATGTCTTGGTGGTGTCGAGCTAGTTGGGTTAAATTGAAACAAGAGAAGCAATAGAAATTTAATTTATATTTACATCCTGTATGAAATAAATATGCTCATTATTTCTACCACTGTAGCACTATAAATGTACAAAATTACAACAAAATCTACATGCTGGGGCTACAAGTTCCGAAGCTGAGGCCGCCCCAAAAAACATATGGTTTTTCCGGGTGTCTCTGATCAGGGCCGAGGCCTCCAAGAATTGGCCTCAAGGCCAACCTTGTATAAATTAATGTTAAACATCAAGGCCAGCCTTCTATGTTAAATATCATACACATCATTGGTAATGATTGCCCAACGCTAGACCATAAACTTAACCCTAACCCTACCTGAATGAAAATTTCAATTATAGCTCTAACCCCAGCTCTGTGTTGTTTGAAATATAATCCCTGGAGCAGTTGTCCTGTTA
>JZLH01S0053321.1:49592-65616 GCA_001188425.1 Eucidaris tribuloides | reverse complement strand
GGGAACATTGGAGTGTACAGCCTTGGCCACGACGTGGAGGAACGTAGCCTTGTTGTCTGATGTCTTGGTGGTGTCGAGCTAGTTGGGTTAAATTGAAACGAGAGAAGCAATAGAAATTTAATTTAATTTATATTTACATCATGTATGAAATAAATATGCTCATTATTTCTACCACTGTATAAATGTACAAAATTACAACAAAATCTACATGCTGGGGCTACAAGTTCCGAAGCTGAGGCCGCCCAAAAAAACTATGTTCACATATGGTTTTTCCGGGTGTCTCTGATCAGGGCCGAGGCCTCCAAGAATTGGCCTCAAGGCCAACCTTGTATAAATTAATGTTAAACATCAAGGCCAGCCTTCTATGTTAAATATCATACACATCATTGGTAATGATTGCCCAATGCTAGACCATAAACTTAACCCTAACCCTACCTGAATGAAAATTTCAATTATAGCTCTAACCCCAGCTCTGTGTTGTTTGAAATATAATCCCTGGAGCAGTTGTCCTGTTATGTTGATTACCATTTATACTCGTTACACACAGTGTAATAGGACAACAAGAAAAATTCACAGAAATGCAGAAAAGATTGCATAATTTCAAGAATATTCTCACCTCTGTCAGAAAACTGATTCTGAAGCCAGTTGCCCCAGCCACTCTTTGGTTGCCCTGGTTCATGTAGTTGCCCATGGCTAGTACCAACTGTGAATAAGACAGCAAAATATCAAATAAATACTTTTACCAAGTGATGTACGGAAGGGCATTTTAGTTTCACGTGGATGGTCAAAGGGGAAGGGGGCAACAAAATAAGACATGGAAGAAGCAAGTGGTGGAAGAGAGTAGGAAGGTTGGATTGAGGGAGGAGGATGCACCGAATAGGGTGAAGTGGAGGGAGGGGGCTAAACGAATTTGAAACCTGGATTACTACTGCCGTTATAATATATGAACAGCCGGTTCATTTGATTGGTGAAATATCATTCTATCGAGATTAATCTAATGTCCATTTGGTACTGACAAGTTATTTAATTTTCATAACAGAAGCAAATATGCAAATCGCACCGTGATTATTATTTGGCAGCGACAAACATAATTTTCCTCTCAAGAAACAGAATTCTTATCTTTTATTTCCTATAGTATATCATAACTAGTAATTTCACTTGAAGCACTCAAACATAGTAAAGAAACAAAGTAGTAATAGTGGTAGTAGTAGTAGTAGTAGTAGTAGTAGTAGTAGTAGTAGTAGTAGTAGTAGTAGTAGTAGAAGAAGAAGATGAAGAAGAAGATGATGTTGATGATGATGAAACAGAAAAAGAAGAAGAACAAGAACAAGATGTATCTCAACTGTTAACAAAACATACAGACAAAAAAGTTATCTCATGTACTTTCACCCAGAAGAAAGGGTTAAATGAATCCATACCTCTAAAACTTTTGCCAGTTTCTGGCTCTGTCTCAACTCTGACGATGCATGTTGAATGATAGTGAGGGCACTAGACACTTCTTCCACTTTCTCGATGAAGCCAGCCTTGAAGAGGAGAGCAGTCAGCCTCAGCTTGAAGCCTGGTATCCTACTCATCTATTGTTAAAAGAAGAATAGATAAGTAAATAAAACATGAGATGCATAAAAATAAAGAAATCCATAATTCAATACAGGCTAATTCCCCCCCCCCTTCCCCAGGGCTGGGCTGTTTCAAAAATAGCCCAGGCTGTATACAGTTAAAAACAACAACATGAGAAACAAGTAGAGTCATTGTGGCTTTTTGAAAGGATGATCATTGTCCCATCATCATCGAAGGGATGATCATTATGGTTGCTTTATTGTCATGAATTTTGTGACAAAACAACCAGAAAAAATTTTCACCTCTTGATAACCCTACAATAAGTGAAGGAAAATGCAGTAAAATTGTGAAAATAAACTCAAGCGCGTCTCACATCTTAAAGCAAAATTGTGAAAATCAAATTTAAAACTCCAAATATATGGTTTATAGAGTACTATTTCATTCCATAATTTGCATGAATTATCATTCTTTAGATTAAAGGTTAGTGACATGATTGGGAACACTTGAAAATGCCTCAAGAACCAAATGAGTTGAAATATACACCAACTATACACTAGCAAGGAGCTGGATCTTCCACCTGGAGGATTTGTTCTGCTAATTTGTTTACTTATAGGAGAATCAAGCATAAAATAGGAGTATCTTATTTTGCCGAGGTACGATTTAAAATATATAAGCTCCATAGAGAGCAGCACACAGCAGGTTTTCAATGTTACTAGTGACGATTGACATGTGTTATATTTTAGAATGAGTCAATCGGTTTGACTACAAGATTTATCACAGGAGATATCATTGCATTAGTATTACTTGATTCTAGAGTAGTTTCAGCCCATATAGTGAGGACTACCCCAATCATGTATTTACCTTTAATCAGTTTTTGAATGGATCAATATTACAATACTATTTCTGTTATTATGAAGGGCATAGTTGAGCAATTGAAGAAGATCAAACAGCCTAACTGAAGATTTTGGCGGCAAAATGAGATACGAAATGGCTGCAGTTAAACTACAACAAAAAAGTAACTACCCCTTTTCAAACAATACCATAACTTATTTTAAACAAAACAAGTTTGTAGCAAAAAATGATTTCGGCAAGAGTGTTCTACACTCAGTTTGACTAACTTCTGTGTGAACAATGTGAATTGGTCCGATTGGTGATGCACATTGAATGAGGCATGCATTAAAAGGTGGAAAAATGCCACTTTCAAAAAGTCATCATGATGTCATCTTCTTATGCAACAATTATGGGTAAATAAGTGACATTTTTTCCTTTATTTATAAAGTCGTGCGCACTCAACCATGTCATGGTTACAACCTCTTATGTTGGCTACAACACGTGAAGATTACATTTGCTTGAAAAATATCGCGATTTAAATTTTTGCGAGGTAAACTTAATGGATTTTACACATTTCAAAACGCAGAAAGGGTGGAAATTTTTAAATTGCGCTCACCGAAGCGTAAAATATGCAAAAGGTGTCAAAGGACGTATGAGAGGATCAAACGATAGATGATTAATATAAATAGCGATTAATCATTCACCAGAAACAGAATTTGTCAAAATCCTGCATCAAAAACCACCCAAAATGACCCTTGTGACTTTTGAAAAGTGACTTTTTGCCTTTAATATGTGCTCACTCATGCATGACTTGATGGATCAACCACATTTTCTCACAGAATTTAGTCAATTAGTGCAGGAACATCCTTGCCAAATTATTGTGCTCAACATCGTTCTTTTTTAAAGTTATAGTATTTTGAAAAAGGGGGTAGTTACTTTTTTTGTTGTGTTTAGTTTCCAGGTCCATGTAACTTGTGATACAATTTGCATTATCAGAAGAGTGTTGTACTCACTGGCCAAAATCCATGAGGTACTCCAATTCATCTAAGGAATGAATGAATACACCATTCGCTAGATGAATATGATGACATCACAAATTTACGTCAATGGTTGTACTGCCATTTATAAAGGGTATTAAAAACTACCCCTGCATTTTCCTGTGGACTTTGTAAATTTCAAACCTATTTTCCTTGAAATTGTAATTTTGTGAGTTAGCTCAAATTACCCATCAATGGTTCAATTACCCCCTGATAGAGATTTTACAATTCAAATGCCAAATTGATTTCGGGTTATGACAACAACTTTTTTGTTTGGGTTATTCAAAATTGGTCTGCATCCTATAGATTACTCACCTCAAATGCAAACTTGTCAGGTTCACTGAGCTGTGATGTCTGCCCAGCAAAATGGGAAAGTTTTTCAACCTGCATATAAATAACGATGACGAAACAAGTATACAGCAAGGTAAAATACAAATAAAGACACATCAATTCTGCATGTATTCGCCCTCATTCCAATCAACAACATACAAAAGCAAACAAATAGATAGTTTAATTGTTTAACTCTTAATGTGTCGGTGGATTTGAACCTCTATAGACTTTATGTGTATTGTTTGGTACTGATCTGCAACTTTGGCACATTTATTATTATTAATGGTATACATAGCTCATGCTTGGCAGCCCGAAGGCTGAATTGTGCATGGCACACAATATTGGACCATGTATCCTTCAGCAAGGCAGCAGCTATACAGCGCCATAGAAGGGGCCCCAAGAATGTTGATTGTGTTGGAATGAATGGCCATCACACCGGGTTTTCACCCTTCTCTTTTCGATGAAGTGTGTGGGTTCTTTAACGTGCTGAGGTGTTTCTGTCTCAACACGGGACCTCCGGCTTTACGTCCTATCTGAGGGACATTAAGAATTAATTATAATAATACAGAAACATGAAACCTTAGCAGAAAGCAATATTGATCTAATGACAAATTTAATTTAATATTGTCATTTTTTTGTCATCTGAGTAACTTTAACCAACATCAAGGGGCACAAATATGATCACTTGGTGTTACCCAATGCAATCAGTATCATAGCTGAAACGAAGAAGTGGTGATGGGAGCTTGGTAGAATCTACATTTTAATGTGCTGCATGCATTACCATAGTAGCTCTCCCCATTTCTTTTCTTTTTCTTGTGTATATAGTCTGTGCACATTTCTGTCAGTGTTAATTATCAAAATATCATTCTTGGTACCTTACTTCTGTTCATGTTTTGTTGCTGTTGTTGTTGTTTGTTATATATCTTACATCATATTCAAACCACATTCAATGTGATCTTTACATATTTGAGTGAAGGCACTGAAACCACAGTTCTTCAGATGCAGTCTCCAATGCTTTATAACATATATGTGAATATCTGGAATTCAATGAATATTTAAACTTAAACTTTAAAACCTTAAGGCAAAGCATCTCTTTTGCATGCCTAAAAAATAACATTGTGTAAATTTACTGGTATATAGAAGAAATTACCATATAAGAACCTTTAGCAGAGATTCTAACTATTGTCTAACTGACTGTTACTCTTTGCTGCATTTTTCCAATTCTAGGCAATTACTGATCTTCCAACTTCACAGACATGTCCTTCACAAATATCCCAAGGAAATGAGTGATGTTTTGCTGTCCTGGGGGAGGGGTGCAAATGAGATTCCTCCCTTTAAATTACCTCTGTCTCATCAGGAGCAAACTGCTTCAGCTGCTGGATGTGAGCCACGGACAGTTTCCGACAGTTCATGGACAGAATGTCCTGTTTCAGGTCCTCTACTGGTGTCCGCAGGTGTCCAAGGAGAATGGCTGCCATGACGGACAAATAATAGAACAATAAATCCAAGGGCAGTGACATGATTGGGAGAAGTCAAAAATGTCTGAAGAACCAAATGACTTGAAACATGTACCAGTTTATACACTGGCTAGAGTGTATATTCATGGTGGAAGATTTGTCTGGAATTTATTTAGTTGAGGAGAAAAAACACATTAATTTACCAGTATTAAATTAGTCTCTAGCCCTGATAGAAATTATATCTTTAAACAGCTACACAAATAAATTTCCCTGTCACAGCATTTTCTGATGATAACTGTACAACAAAGAGAATATCTGTGACTATCACATTTTTACAGCAGAAACTTTAAACAGTATACCTGATTCTGGGATCACTGTGTCTTAGATAAAGGACTAATCCAAACTTACCATTTCCCTCTCATGTCTCAGAGTGAAGTGCAAAAATAATATCAATTTCTATGATCAAGCACCTCTAGATATGCAATCAAATTATCATTCAATGTTATAGTGTTTGTATAAAATAAGGTTCATGTATCTTATCGTGAACACACAGCCTTTAATTTGCATTAATCAAATGTTTTGATGTGCTGTCAAATTTGATATTCTTTAATCAGAAGGTTGACAAAATACTGAAATTAACTACATGTATTTCCTGATTGAATTAAACACTAATGTTTGGGTTATGTCACATTAGTTTTCAAATCAGCAAGTTCAATTTTAAACAAATCCCTATCATGACAGAGAAAAAATGCAAACTGTTGAACATTAGTTCACTGTAGGCTACATATTTAATATCTTTCATTGCTTCCTAGCATAATTTCATTCGAAATTTATGTAAACAAAAGCTCAAAATGTGCCTAAAAACACATGTCTGAAGCTTCATAGATGAAGTTGCTGACATTACTAACAGTCATATTGACTAATGTGTACACTGTACAATCAAAGACACAACCTAACAATGAACACAGTTTAAAGAAAAATGTTAGCTCCATAATCCTCCATGCTCTAAGTGTCTTTGATAAGGTCTAAAAACAAAGCCCTGAACAAATTGTAATTCAAAATGATTATTTACTGCTTTGAATAGTGAAAATCTATGAGTACTCAGATTGACCGGATTCACCAGGCGGTCCAGGCCCATTTCCTCCTATAGAATACTGCGTGCAGATCTAGGCCATTTTACACTCCACCACATTGGTGATTGTTCATTCATACATATCTTTACAGTGGGAGCATAATTTCCAAACTTTTTACGTTAACGTTTTACATTAACATTTGACAAAATTTTCATTAAACTCCACAATATTAGCTTGAGTCTTTAAAGTAAATCAACAACCCAAAGTTAATCATAGTTTTATTGTTAACTTGTTGTTATTAGCAGAGAGATCTTAAATTCAGGAAAAAGATCAAATTTAATCTGAGGAAATATGAGGAAATACCTGTGTTGTGGGCCTTTTTGTGATTGATGACAAAAATGTGACCTTTCTTGTCTCGTGGGCTAGCAAGAGCTGTTGAGAAAGATTCACAAGAAACAACAAATAATCATTATTCATATATCCATTTAACAATACAAACAACAATTCCATTTTCTTATTCTGTCATTCCGCATTCAAAGAAGATTAATTCCCTGGACTCTTACCTTCAATAGTGAAATAACCATACATGGAGGTGCGTAACATCTACAATGAATACCATTCATGAGCTTTGATACAGATTAAAGGTAAATGACATGATTGGGGGTAGTCCTCAACTTGGGGTAAAACTCTTCTAGAATCAAGTAAACTGCAAGGATTCTACTGTGAAAATTTTGGAGTCAAAAGTTGACTCGTTTTAAAATAATTTCCATCAGTATGCCTTGTGACTGAAAACTTTGTTGAGGAGCTTTTTATGGGATTAATTTCTCTTGGGTCACAAGAGAAATAAATTGCTGGTATGTTCATGCTTGATTCTCCTTCAGTAAACAAATTCAAGACACATCCTTCCAGCCAGGAGATACACTCCAGCTAGTGTATCCATTGGTACATCTTTCAACCAGTTTGGTTCGAGAGGCATTTTTTTCATTTCTCCCAATCATATCACTGCCCTTTAACAATTTTGTTAGAAACATAACATGAAGTTTCACCTGATATCCCTGTAACTACTACACATCCAATTATATATTATTTTATCCTTTCACAAATTTACATAAGCCAGTATTGATACTGTTAAACAAATCAAACTTCACATCCAAGAATTTCTCATCAGCAAAAGTAGTTTGATAAAATTCTTCATGATGCTAAAAAGACACACAAAATCATGCTCCCTTCTGACAAGTTTTAACCAGCTCCAATCACTAAAATGAAGACTTTACCTGTCTATGATGTAGCCAGATAATATCCTAGAGTGTAAAAATGTATGTTTGCAGCATATCTTGAGTTAATGTGGGAGCAAATTACTATCAATAGTATTACTTCAAAAGCATGACTTCTTTTTGATACACTTACAAAAATGTATGTGCATATAGAGTAATATATTACAATATTTCTTCGGATAATTCTTGTTGTTCAGTATACTGTACTGGAAATGCCACCACCAGAGAATCAATATTATGTTAGAAATTATAATTCTTTAAAATTGATATGAGAAAAGTAACTATCTACATAGATGATGCTTCACTACTTATCATAACCTGTTTTGATATACTCCATGACGGTCACATAAAACTTCCCATATTTATGCATAAATGTGTACAAATGCATTTACAAGAGCTAAGACTTTACACGTAAATTGGCATATACGGAGATGCCAGCCTGTTACAAATTAACACTTTGGGTGCTGAGCTGTTCTGTTCTTATGTTTATAACCTTTCAAAAATGTATGATTTTCTGGAAAAGTCCAAAAACTATCAAAGCAAGAGTTTTTATCCCATTTCGGTGCATCCACTATGTCTTCATTTTATGAAATATATCTTTTCAAGGAAGTTCAGTGATGTTTATCTTTCGAATTAAAAGGTATGGAACCAATTGTTTTCTCGGTGAACCGGTATGCCGATAGCACCCAAAGTGTTATAAAAGTATTTTTAGTCTGAAGAAAAGTATTTTGGCATGAAAAAAGTATTTTGAGACATCTTATTCAAAATCACAAGTATTTGTATTTTGCAATGTTGAAAAAGTACTAAATAGTAAATACTGCTAAAGAGGAACCATTGGCATCTCTGTGTACGCCCTCTAAACTTGTCTACATGCAAACAGTGAATTGTTCTCCACTAGCACTGTTTATCAGTATCTGTGGTATAAGCCTTGATTTTCTTATATATCCTGAAAACATGCCTCCAAGAATTTGGATCCGGATAGCACTAGGCTCAATTTCTCATTTGCATAAATATGCATTGCACATGTACACACAGATATTCACATAAATGTGCACGAAAAATTCTATGTGACCATCAATGTAAATTAAAGAACAATTTAAGTAAAATTATTATAACTATGATTACATGTATATGTACATACAACTACTATACAAAACCAGTACAGATACTTGAAACAGATGTAAGTAAAATTATATTAATGCAACACAGTTTCTAATGGAGCACGGGCAGATTCAAAGCTTCTAAATTGTTTCAGTCTATTGGAGTTTGCTGAGGTAGTGAAAAATTAGTATGAAACCTTGCATATTACTTTTTACTTGTTTTCCCAGGACGTTAATTGAGCCCAATAGCTTTTTTTTTTCTTATGTTGAGAAGATTTTTCTTGATAATATTATCTACAGTTATCTGCAGTTAGTTAGAATGTTATTCTGAGGATAAGTAGATAAAGGTGACATTTTATGTGCAATACAAGACAAAGACAAAGCTGTACCATTTTAATTTATGACCACATCTGAAAAGGATTGTGCATACCCCCCCCCAAAAAAAAAAAAAGAAAGACTTAAGCAAATGAAGGAATACAATAGTCAATTATCAGATAAATTATATAAACAAAAGCAAAGAGATAACAATGCTGTACTATTATTTCATTTTGTAAATCAAATAATTGGGCAAACTTATAAACAAAGCAAAAGCAAAAGCACAAATCATAACTCCACGAGATAATGTCATGATCATTTTATCTACCATAAAAATATATTTCAAGATATTTCCAGTAAATAAACCAAAATCCCTATTTCAAATTTCAGTTCAACAAAAACTTTAAAAAAGCAACATTAATATGAATGATAGAGAAGGTCCATGAAATAAAATAGCTTGAAATTTTCCACCGAATTACAGGGAATACTGAATTTCACAAAATTTACCACAAATGACATTTACAACACTGTCCCATGAAAAATATACATGTATAGCACATATAAAACAATAAAATTGGCTTCATGTACACTGTAGTAAAGTCAGACTTGCGACATCTCTCTTTATATACTCTGTCTTATTTACAGTGCTATTAAGTCAGGAAAAGTGACAGTGAAAATAAAAGAATACATGACAATTTAGTGAAAGTTGCAGTTAAAATGAACAAATGAACACAAATTTAGTGATATTAATATAAGCACTACTCCCTTTCACTTATTCTTCCTGTCCTGTAGCTGTAGCTACAATTTGTGAGGTACTATCTGCAAGCTATTCCGAGGCAGAAACTAAGTATTTGACATACCAATGACTATGAGATATATGTAATATGTGTTTTGTTAGTAATCATGATATGTCCACTAATTGAAAGAAAAAATGATGGACAACTGTTTCACTTGGTAAACTAATCAACTTTTGAAGCGAAGTTACAACTTAAGGACATGAAAGATGCAAATAATATTAATGGTGCAGAAGGGAAAATAAGCAGTGCGGAAACATATAAAAAATACGCTTTTTTAGTAAATATCAGAAGACCTGCCAGACCTAATTTCCCATATTTTCCGTTGAGGCTCGAATCTGCAAAAGTACAAAATTTGATGTCCAATAGTTGAAAATATTAGTACACTAATGAACATGCTTTTATGTAACATATGAAAGCCTAGTCTCTTATTTCCCCCGTCGGTTCAACAGAATTTATAAAATTTGTTAACAGTATTTAAATTTTAACTACCCATATTCCTTTGTAATATTGTACATACAAATATGTTGACTGTAACCTGTAGAACATCCTATTTTCAAAATAATTTTAGAATGTGTATGTAAATATCAAAGAACACTAGCAGTAAGATTTACAAAAGTTCTGTTAGAATTCTTAAAAATCATAATTTGGTGTTATTTATCACATAGTAGGGAACATATACGGACAGATATATGGCAAAATATACGTGACACGGCAAAAACATTGTGCAATTTGTGTCAATGTACAAAATAAATGTTTGCAAAGCACATCTATACATGTATGATATACAGTATATACAGTGTGTGGAAATTAATAAATTTGTAAAATGAAAATATTTTACAAGGAAAGCTAAGGACTTTATATAAAATACAAACTGATATGTATAAGTTACACTGGACTAATCAATGCAGTATAATATTCTGTATTCTGTATCACTTACAATGAATTGAATTTATGATTTGAGTGTTAGCTGTACAAAGTAGACTTCAGTTTATCATAAAGTTAAATATAAAGTACATGCCTCAGGCCTATTTATATTCAAAAAATAGAAACACTCACCCTTTGCTCGGCTCACTGTGCTGAATTTTTCGTCCAGTTCCAAATGTTTAATGACATCATTGAAATAGCCGTCTGTTTCATCACCACCAATCTGCAGAGAGAAATTCACAAATAAACATTTTCTTATTTTCAGTTTGATATTAATTTTCACATGCACAGAGACAATTTTTATGCTATTTGCGTATTTTTAAGACTTGATTATTATCATCATAAAAAAGTCACGCTCAACAGAACTAAAAAATGGTAGAAATTAAAGACACTCTATAACATTGTGGAAGACCCGTTAAAAAAATTGTCAACTTTGATATCTGACATATCTGACAGTGTTTGGATGGACAAATAAACACCCTACAACACAAAAGTTTGGACAGTTATGCTGTCACTTGTAAAATATGTACAGATAAAAATTGGCACATGAATTACTCTCGGCCGATGAATATTCTGCAACACAGCAGTCTATAGGGGAAAACTGGAATGGTCTCTCAATGAATTTTACTTTTTTAAAGCACTTAATGATCATTTTGAACTGTAGTTTTTTCAGGGCTTCATTTTTAGACCTTATCAAAGACACCAGTAGCATGGGGAATCATGTAGCTCACATGTTTTTGAACGGAAATATTGTTATTTGATGCCTTTAAGATGAAAATATCAATTTGAATAATGCAAAAGTTTCTGCAGCAACAACCGGAGGGTAACAAAGTGCAATTTTCATAAATGATTTCAATCTTAAAGGAGTTTTGTACCCAAACTACAAGCTTGTGATGAGCTGAGCTACACATTTGTTACATTTAGATAAATGACTGAGCACTAAGCATGGATCAAAAAATGTTTTTAATTTGTAGATTTTATGTCATTTTGCTGCTTTATACAGTGACGTAATTCATGCATTACTCTTAGAGGACCCACCCGTCCCAAAAATCTTTGGTACCCAATGAGAAAAACTGTGACATAGGAGCTTGAGTGCCAACACACAAATTTTACAAACTCTCATTTGCTCACATTCACATCTAAAAATATGACTTAATTACTGTTGACAACAAGACAAAAATAAAACCATTATATTTACAACATATGCAATTGCACAAAGGCTTTAATATTGAAAAACAAAAATATATTGCAATAGTTTTATTTCCAGGTGCAAAAACTTTGGTTGGTACTTGGCTCCTTTTTATCAGTATCAACTCAAAACAAAGAATTTTTCATTTTTTATACATGAGATGCTGTCAATGCAAAGTCTATGTTGTAGCACATACAATCTGGTGGTCCTGATCTGGTTCTTTGACCTTTGACCTAAAATGTGACAATATAACACTTACCCCACTCCACACAGTGTTCTCGGTATCCTGTAATTTCTCCCAGTTCAGTCGTTTGACCATCATCTTCCCCTCGCTTGTCCAGTTATTGACCGTACTCCCAGGCACCGGAGGAGGGGGCGGTGGGACGGGAGGTGGGGGTGGGGCTGGGGGTGCTGCTGGTGGGGGTGGGGGAGCGGCCGATGGGCGCTTCGGTGAAGACGAATGACTCTGGTACGATGAAAGCTCATCTGCCAAAAAACAAACAAACAAACAAATAAATGAAACAAATGAACTATTTTAGCAACTACATACTTACAAAGAATATTAAATAATAGAAAAATATGTTTTTTTTCCTAAGTAGATGAGAGATTGATAAATGAATACATAGATAGAAAGATAGATAGATAGATAGATAGATAGATAGATAGATAGATAGATAGATAGATAGATAGATAGATAGGCCTAGATAGATAGATAGACAGATAGATAAATTGATAGATAGATAGATCGATAGATAGGTAGTCAGACAGATAGACAAATAAAGATGGATAAATAGATTGATAGATAGATAGATAGATAGATCGATAGATCAATAGATAGGCCTAGATAGATAGATAGATAGATAGATAGATAGATAGATAGATAGATAGATAGATAGATTGATAGATAGATAGATTGATAGACATAGATAGGTAGATAGACAGATAGACAAAGATAGATAGATAGAAAGATAGATAGATAGATCGATAGAGATAGATAGATAGATAGATAGATAGATAGATAGATAGATAGATAGATAGATAGATAGATAGATAGATAGATAGACAGACAAATAGAAAATTCTCTTGAGTTAAAACAAATAGTGATTTAAGACAATTTCAATAATCTCTCAAGTCCACAATATAACTCTCAATTCATATTTTTTGCTTTGAATTGAATTGAATAAAATCATATATGCAATCCAGTCAAAACCTATATGACAGTAAGTGCAAGAAGGAGCGCAAAAATGCATATAGCTTAATGCTTATATTTATTAGATAAAAATATAAATCATCAACTTGTTATCATAAAGCGTTACCAAATCTCCATCATGGTAACTAATAAAAGGCCAATCATCATGTAATAAATGCAACAGGTTGCATTCAGTGTGACAAGATGAAATGTGGGAAGTTATGCGTCCATATTGGTAATTGAAATAAACATGTGAAAACGCGATCTGAAGAAAAGACACATTTACAGTCATTTTGGTCACAAAGTCATAAAATTCAGACAAATAAACAGTTGAGATTAATAACTTGAATGGTTTAAGTGATATACTACAATGTGTGCAAGTACACATGAAATTCAATATTGTGAATGTCCATTCAATACAATTTTGCTAAAACATATCTGACAAAAATCTGTAGACATACACAATATTATTTTCAGCGTACATACTTGAGCAGCACCATAATTGAAGGAATGAAATGAGCTTCAATGTGAACTAGAAAAGCCTTGAAATAGGAAAACGTTTTTATCGTGCAGCGGGCTCCCTAGCAAAAGCGGCATTACATGTGCACAGGCTCTAAAGCAAAATTATATCACCAGTTTTGTATCTACTACTACAATAATTTGTACTTTTCCTCAAATAAAAAAATATAGACAAAGAATGAAAGTAAATAATGTGGATTTTTTTTTCTTTTCACCTATTCATCTAAAATATTGAATTATTTCCGTTGGATAAGGGGATTGAGGAACTACTACTGCATAAAAATTAATTGTACTGCAAAACCCTAAAAACAGAGAAATTTAGATTTGAAGATTTGAGATTCTCTACTTAAATAAAAACAAATTCTAACGTAAATATCTCAAGAATAAATGGTAAAACAAGTTTTTGATTTCTAAAATTTAAACAAGAGCAGAAATGCCCATCCCAGGAATACACTTACCGTCATCGCCGTTTATCATAGTTGCCTCTATGCCATTCACCGAATTGTAGGAGGGCGGGCTGGGCATGTTAGGGGGGGACCTGCTGGGACCCTGACGGCTACTCCTAATCAGCTCCTCCACCCGTTCATGGATACTCTTGTCGGATAGTGGAGGGCTGCTAGCGTGGCTCAGGGAGCTGCGACCCGAATGGTTGTGACCGCTGGAGTTGACGGGCGATGCCTGGAAAGTGTGGCAATCGTGTGGGATAGAAACAAGGTCAGAACAAAGATCTTCATCAAAGTAAAACTATTTTCTAATATTTACTGATCAAATACTGTATCCAGCAGATATTTCATAGACATATATTTATTTGATTTTGCTTCATGATGGGGAATTTGCGAGAAAATACTTCAAGGATTTATTCCATTTGCATTCACTTTGTGCAGGAATATCAAGAAGTGAAAAATTTCATGCTTGTAAAGTTGCAAAAGTAGTGAAAATGAGATCACCGTAAAATATTCAGCATATACTGTAAATCAAAGTATAAATCATACAAATCACAAAGAATACTTCTATGACTGGACAGGCCAGCACTTACATAAATGAGGAGGTCTATGGAAGCAGTTACCAAAGCAAAAGAAATTAAACTTCAAATCTCCAAGTTTTGGAAGTGTACTGGTAATTTTTCATTCTTACTTCACCAGGACTTAAGATAAGACAAGAAAAAGTAACTAAGACTGTGTCTTGAGACCTAAATCCCTACCAAATTCAACAGAATCAACTTATACATTAATAATATCAACTCCAAATTTCGCCACATATAATGTTTTCAAGTTATCATGGAATATATTGAAACCAGTTTAAAGCTGACACTCAAGTGAAATAAAAATGAAGCATTTACAGACAGGTGGATGATATAGAACAGTTGTTAACCACAAAATTTTTCTCCAAGGGCATCAAGGTTATTAACAGCCCTCATTTCAAATAGCTGCTATAGCAAAGTGATCACAAAGGCAGACATAACTGAACTTGGATTATACTCAGAGAAGCCATTCTTACATGCATGTCCGAGTGAGCCCTGTTACTCGAGTGCGACCGGCGATCGTTTTCGTGGTGCGCGTAGGGAGGACCGAAACTGACGTCGTCCGAAATCCTTCGGTGCGAGTTTGGGTGGTTGGTCGGCGTGGAGTGGCGCGGAAGTGCGCCGATGTCGAGCAGGAATGTTTGGTTCGTTGGTTATGTTGTTGTTGATGCTCTCTGGTGTTTTTGTTTTATCTGCTGAGACCTTGCACGGATCTTGAGCGGGATCGCGGTCGCGGCCCGATGTAGCGCCCTTTGTCGGTCGAGGTCAGCGCCACGACTAACGGGAGAAAAAGAATGCGGAACAAAAATATAAATACAGTTGCACTTCCTTATAACAACACAGTTATAACAAATTCTAGTTACAACAAGTAAGAATACGTCCCAAATTATTATTTGTTCTTATGTATTTAACTTTCTGTTATAACAACATTTGATACAGCGAACGAAAACTGACAGTTCGAGGACTTCGTTATAACAGGAGTCACCTGTAACACGAGAGTAAAATGTTTGTTGCCTTGCATTGCCTTGCCTGCAGCTTACTTAGCTTCACTGCAGGAAGAAGGCCTCATCACCAATTTTCCATATCACCCAGTCCTCTGCTACCCTCTGCCAAGCAATGCCACAGTGTGCAAACATCAAGTTACTGTGGTTGATGAACTATCTCAATTTTGTCTCCTTCAAAACTACACTTCTTAAGTAGCATTTGTAAAAACACTATCAAATATTTTGCTATAATTTGACAAGAGACGATCTGAAATTATTTGCTGTTAATATACCAGTTTAACGCTCACCTACTCTGTTCCTCACAAGCATAAACCCTTTGTCCTATGCCCAAAGCCCTCTGTGTCTGCAATACCATTTCAAATCTACTACTCTTCCTTTTTCTTTGTTGCCTAACAGGAGACCTCTCC
>JZLH01S0053321.1:24642-36855 GCA_001188425.1 Eucidaris tribuloides | reverse complement strand
TGAACTGGCCAAACACTCTGCACAAGAAAAGGGGAGGGGCAATCTAAATAATGGAAGCATTATATGTAGCCATCAAGGTGCTATACTATCTAAAGGCATGCTCATGCAAAGTTTGTCGTTACAAAAGCTCTACTAAATTTGTGAAAGTTTTTAACATATATTTGTACATATCATTACAGGGCTATAAGAATCTGTAACCTCTAATATTATAAGATTAGATAAAACTGGAAATTGACATTGAAGTTGCAAAATGGAGTAAACCAATATTTATTCAAAGAAGTTTATTCCATTCAATAGAATTGAATAGAACATTACACTTACAATTACTACAGATTAAAATACAATTAGATTAACTATTTTAGCACTATGATGTATATAAAAAACATAGTGATAAGCAAATCTTCTCTTCATTTTTGCAAAAATCCATCTCCCCGTTACGATGTTGCTGGTAAACAAATTTTGTATTGTGTGTCAACAAAAATTAAAACAAAACAAAAATCTGTTATAAAACTGCTGAGGGGATTACACAAAAATAATCTTGTCACTGTATTAAATTTACAAGTTTTGCATAAGAAAGACCAGCAGTTTGATATGCCACAATACAGTCACATCTTTAGACAAAGACATTGAAATGAAAATGGCTCTGAAAAGTTTATCTCACACTCACTTCAGAGTACAATATGTATCATATATTATGATGTCGGCAGGATTTTTTTATCTGCAATAATTGCATTTCTATTATTTCCATCTCTTAATCTGCTTCAAGCATTTGCAGTAATAGTGCGTGTGGTACAAATTTTGCACTTGTCAGTACTGTATTTCAACACTACAAGAAAAATCTAAACTTTGTGCATGTTTTGACAGCCTGCTAGTTCCATTAAGTATACCATATGTTTATTCTATATTTGACAGTGTACATTCATTGTATGAAATGTTTTATAACTTCCACAATAAAACGGACATAAACCAGCTTCAAGTACAACATTTAGTATTTTGCAATGACTCTGATCTTTGAGGCAATTAATTTTTTCCCTTGCTTTGTCATTGGTATTTTTCTTCCAATAATTCATTCATGTTTTCTTCCTTTCTTTTTGATAAAGGCAGCTTTTACAGTGACATAAGTTAGATGTTTTCACATCTGACATTCACTGCTCAAAAACTAGAATTACTGTTAGTGTAATGTCAAGAATGAAAGCCATGCCTACGGACTGATTTTGACAATTTAACAAGCAAGAAAGTTAGTCAGCATATTTCATTCGTAATAAGAATTATCTCTAGAGTACATTCAATTGTAAGCAAGCACCTATGAATAAAAATATTAATGAATACTACATCTTACTAAAGCATTTTGAACTGGCACGCCATGTTCCTGTTTATTATCATGCTATCATACGTCCACACAACGGAAGTGACTTACCAGGTTCAAAGTCACTAGAACGCCCAAACACGATGTCACCATACAAGGGTGTTATGTCATAGCTGGCAGCACGATGGTGGTTTCGCGACTTGGCCCTGAAGGGTATCTCTTCGTCAGGATGCAGCGTTTTGCCATCAGTCAAGAAGTTGCCCTTTGGCTTGTAAACTGCATCTAAGGAAGCGACATAATATCAAAGTTTCATATTTAGAAAACCTAAGAAAATAGAATTTGAGTTATAAGTCTCGCACATCATCAGGAGACTGGCATAGAAATTCATGCAATGTTAATTTTCAAAAAATGTGAAAATTCCACATAGAAAGTCTGTGTACCTCATGTAGCTCTACCCGATAAAACATACTAAAAATTAAAATCATTGGACAAATGAAGAAGAAGCATGTTTTGTGATTTTTAAATAAATTTTGCATAAATTAGCATAGATAATTTTTTATGGAAAAACATTCAAAATTCCATGTAAACATTATAAGTGTACCATGTAGCTACACCAGATGAAAAAAAAAATCAAAATCAGTCAACAAAATAAGCATTTTTGTAAATTTTTGAATAAATTTTGCATAAATTAGCAGAACTAATATTTTGATAGAATTTCAAACTTCTGGGTAGACATTCGGTGTATCTCATGTAGCTCTACCAGACTAATTGAAAAAATTCAAAAACTCAGTCGACAAATGAAAGAGAAAAAGCATTTTTTGTGATTTTCAAAAAAATGTGCGTAAATTAACATATTTAATGAGTTTCAAAATTCTTAGTAAATTTTTTGACTTTCCCACTTAGTGCTATCATATAAAGCAAACAGAAATGAAATTGAACAAGGAATGACAAATAAAGAAACATTTTTTAATTGTGGACGGATACCGGATGCCAGACGATGGGCGATTGAAGACACGCCACGACATAAGCTCATCTGGCCCATTCAAAACAAAAATTTGAGGCCCATGCCTACCTGCGGCGTGTCTGTCGATGAGATAGATGACCTTCTTCTTGCATCTCTCCTGTTCACCATTGGGTAGGATGTGGATGATGTAGGGCCAAATGGTCCTCTTGGCATTGGTGTCTAAGATGGGGAAGATCTCCACAATCAAGGCATCAATATTCCTGGACCACAAAAAGAAAGGAAGTTCAGAATTAGATTTAGATTCAGATTTATTCATTCATCCACAATTTTCATTACAGATAAACGGGAGTACTGGTTGACGATGGACATTTTTCATCAGAGTTCTCCCCATTTCTTTGCTTTCTAGGTCTAAGCATTTGCAATATGATATGGAAATAGTTCACTTCAAATATGATATACAGCGTGGCCCAAAAAGAATGCTACAGATGCGATCATTAATTTCTTCAAAATCATTCACAAAATGTCATTGGTGATTAGTTCATGGGTTAGAACATTCTTTTTCCAACAAAATGATAATATGATCATTAATTTTGATTGAGGTGTTTGGATCTGAGGGCTATTTTTCGGAGGCAATGTCATTTCCCAAATTTACTATTTTTTACATTCCAGTGATCATCAGAATACCGAAATATTTTTGCGTCTCATCATGCCATACCAGACAAACCGCGATGACAATGGAGACATAGCTCGCATCGTCTTCCTTATGAAAGCGAGGGCATTCCAACCCTTTGTCATCGCAGTTTGTCCGGTATGGCAAGCTGAGACGCCAGAATATCTCGGCGTTCCGATGACTGCCGCTGTTGCATTGCCTCCGAAAAAATGGCCCTAGAATCAAAACGCCTTGCTCAAAATCAATGATCTTGGCATCATTTTATTGGAAAAAGAATGTTCTAACCAACGAAATAAAAATTAATGACATTTTGCCGATAATGATGATGAAATTAGCGATCATACTCACAGCATTCTTTCTGGGCCACCCTGTATAATTGTAGGATTGGCAGTTTTAACAGGTGAATTTTCTGATGTTGGCCCTGGTGTTGCAATATTCCCAATAAACAATGTAGCACATTATAGATTTCTATGTTAGTACTGTGTCAACATGATGATTTGTGTACAGGTTTTGTTAAAAACGATGTGTCCTGTTGTTTTCATCTACTCTCTTCTGTACAAAAGTGACATTTTTAGAATACCACATTTTCATAGATCATTTGAAAACAATTGATATGAAGATTATTGTTTTGCAAGTACTCAACCTTATCTTTAAACAGGATTGTAAATTTTAGCATTATATCAAAATATATAAACACACATAATATGTATGTTAACAGTTTTAATCACAGTACATGTAATTCAATTCAATTACGTTATATTACATACAATCTTTTACATACATAAATACATAACAAAGTTCATCTACACCTGATGGTGCAAGCCTGGGCCTAGTATGATCAAAAATTCAAAAGCTTTACAGAGGAATGGACAGACAAACACCCCAGAAACATAATGCCCCATCCCTTTTACCGTGGAAACATAAAAAGAACAACTGCTGTATATACATGGATATCATATTTTCCTATGAATTAATGTAACATGCAAAGGATTACAAGAAAACTGATTTGTTACCTTGTATGATGGTAATCATGAAGTGCCTTCTTAATCACCTTCCTTTCTGCTGTTGTAAGGTGATGCTCCATCTGTTAAATATACATATATTCATATTAGATTTACAAATTTACAATATATTTGCATATTGAATACCTCTTAAATTTTATGACAGTGGATTGAAATCCCAATTCACAGCACCATATTATAACACCAACGTCCAGGTGATTTTTTTTTTAATGCTGAATCATGTAAAAATGTTGACATCGAGGGCTCAGTCAACCAGCTACTTGCTAGTGCTAGCCAACTAGGAGATGCAGATTCTTGGCAGTTTTACTCCATTTGTACTTTACTCTCTTCTTTTTACTATGATTTCTCTTGCAAGCCCAGCTACTCAACAATCACTGCTCATTGTTTGCATTTACAATGTTTCATAATTTCTTAGTATTTTCTTTGCTGAATAAAATAATGGTGGTAACACTAATACTTCTTGCTAGTTGGTTGATGTTGAAATGCGAACTGAAAACGTGGCCTGTTGAAATAAGTCCATTCTTTCTTATGCCATCAGGGATGCTGTGAGTTGAGTATACACAGTATTCACACAAGAAAACAAATAGTTGCACTTTTACAGTTCTTCTTTGCTCTAATACTGTGTGACAGAACTGCTGAATTAGGTTTACATATTATTACTAACTAATATTCAATGTGTGTAAGATCATCAAACAATCACTTGTTCCTCAATATCTACATATTCATAAATTCAGCGCAATTGTCTGTGCAAACAGCAAAACAGACTCACCATTTCTTTGAAGTTGCGTCCCAGGGAGTAGAGATCCATCTTGGAGAGGCTCTGTAGGCCAATGCTCTCCGTGTCGTAGGCGGTGGTGGTGCCACGACTGGCCCCCGAATCTGACACCCATCCACTGACCGACGTGATGTCACTGGTCAAGGTCGTACTGACTGCACTAGACACCATGCTGGCACCGGCTACAGATTCAGCTGGGGGGGGGGTGAAGGTGTAGGGTGGGGTGATAAGAGAGGAATGGGGGGGGGGATTAGATAGTAGTGGAAGAGGCAAAAAAAAAAAACCCAGAATAAATTATAAATGAATTAAAATTGTGTAGTTGACTATATTGTGTGCTTGATTTGCACATACCCTCAAAAGAGCTTAATATCAAGTGCTATATATGCCATATATTTTGTGTACATATATATTTTCACAATTCTGCTTCAGGGTGGGGAGTTTGCGAAGAGGTTATTTTCAGGATTTTATAGCATTTGCATTCACTTTGTACAGGTATATCAGGAGGTGAAAATTTTTGCCTATCTTTAGTTGCAAAATTCATGAAAATAAAACCCTTGTGAAATCTTGAGCATATACAGTAGGTATGTGCTAAAATCATTCATAATGTATAGCAGGGCAGGCATTTTTTGTATTTCTTTTTTACAAATCAGATTTTTATGAGCTAGATCAATTTAATTGATTCTTTTTTTTATAATCAATAAAAGCTGAACAAAAATGGATGTGTGTATATAAAGAACACAGTTTGCAACTAAATTTATGTTATAAAAGGGTACCTGGTGCTAACATATACAATATATAGTATATCAATCTATGAATTTGTGTGATTAATTGTTCTAAAACTACAATGACAGCAAGAAAACATATGACTCTTCTGTCAATCCTGTACAACAATCAGTATATATCACAAATTACACAGATGTTTTACAGCTGCAAACACTGTACACAAACATTACAATCAATGTTACTCCCCAGCCACACACACAAGACACAAATTGGAGCTAAACATCTAACAGTGTAATGTCAATAAGTTGTTTGATTTGTGGCAGTCTCACATTGCCAAAAAGCAAACAGTAAGCTAATTGTGAAAATGTGGGTAAACAATTCCTTGAGAACAGCTCTGTTATGGTATGTGTGCATCGCTAGTTGGTTGTACCAGGTGCAGACTATGCTCACAATCTACATTGAAACATGAAAATGTCCCTACTGGAGCAACTTACATTCACAGATTGCATCAATGGTGAAAGATATGAGTGACAAACAAATCAGTTTTGCTAACAGTACTTAAACATTAAAACTGATATTTTTTCAGTGTCATATGTATCTCACTCAATGCAATTAACATTTTCAATGAAAATTGCATTTTCATCCTCAATATATATTTCATGAGACTGTTCCATAAGGCTTTTAACCAAAAATTCATATCTTTGGACATCCAACAAATTTTGATCTTTGTTTTTTATTATTATTAATGTTATGATTTTCTTTTTTTTTTGGGGGGGGGTGGGGGTGGGGGAGGGATCACTTCTTAAATAATACCACTGTTTCTAGAATTCTCACTGTCAAACTATTTCTTATTCTAAACAAAATCAGGATGGTTCTTGAGGCACACTATGAATATTCAAAATGTACGTGTACATATACTATAATTTTCACTTGCATGACTTTGGAAACCAAACATGGTGTACATGAAACATGATATCTACATCAAAACGAATCATTTCTTTCAGCTTACATGATGTAGGAAGAGGTGGGCCCGTTTCCACCACCAGTGTGGGAGTGGATCCGCTCCCTTTCAGCAGCTCTACCAGTTCATCATGGGTCTTCTTCTTGACGTTGAGGCCGTTGAGTCTCAGGATCCGATCCCCGGCCCTCAACCCAGCCCTCTCAGCCGAGCCACCTAGAAAACAATAAAACAACAATATTATTACTTTTCAATTTATTATTTCATTCTGTCCATTTGCATTTTAAGATCATTATACAATATAAAAAGACAGACATTACAATATCATTTCACATGTTACAATATGACTCTAAGAAGGTCATGCACTGACTTTAATAACACTAAGTAATCATTCAATTAGCTTTTCATTGTGGTGAGATATACATACACTACTAGAAAAGCTTAATAATTGTAAAGGGCAAAAAGGTAACATTGAATATAAAATCTAAAGCTGTCCTTATAAATGCATACAAATGTATTTTTTAATTATTTTTTTAAGATTGTAACATAGATTATTCAAATACAAAAGAGGCGAGAACTGTTATACAGATTTCATTGCCCATATGGGCTCCTTAAAAATCTGCAAATACAAAAATCCCATGTAACAACAATTATAATAATGGGAGAGAAAATTTTGCAACCAATTTTCCATCTTTATTTTCATCAAGAAAATTAGTACAAAGTCATGTGAATACAATCTACAGTACAATTATTTTGCTGATATTATCTCCCTTGCAATTCAATTAATTCATCTTAGTTTAGTAGTCCTAGACTTGTATGATTATATCAGAAGCAATCCTCCACCTACACCTGTGCAATCATTTTGAAAATATACTTGTGTACTTTGGATAATGTGTATTTTACTATTTTTCATATTATTACTCTGTAGTATAATTAATTGATCCTTTCATCATGAAGAACAAATACACTACACACTTGAGGTAAATATTGATGGCTATACTAGCTATCAGAGAACTCTACTCTACACAAAGTGAAAGCTCATAAAGCATTAATACACCTCTCGGGACACCCATGGGTTTCTCACAGGCCACGGAGTGAAGTTGAAATTACAAACTGCAAATGGATCTTCAATCCATTAAGACCCACTTCACACCAAGAATGGGTTGCTGGAAATCATGGGTCTAGGAGTAATGTGTGAATAGGTCCTGATCAATTAGAGGAGAATGCACCACATTCATTCTAGCAGCTGGGTGCATTTCACACTACCAGTTTTACAAGCAAAGCAGTATGAATGTGACAACCTCAGCTTTTCAAAGGATGTGTTCTTTCTGATATTTTGATGTTCATATTTTATAAACTATGTGCTGTTTCCATTGTTCATTGTTTTATTCATACAGTACGTGAGATATGGAATCGGTTTATGAAAATAATAGTTATGGAAAATATGGGAAATAGGCAACTCACATGATAGAATGTGGGTTATTAATATTAACATCGAAAAGGCACTTCCAGTGAGCAAACCGGTTACAAAAAAGTACATTTACACAACAAAAGATAGTTGCAACTTCCTTGCAAACAGAAAAACTCACATTGAGAAGAGGTTTTACTAAACTGGTTTGAGATCAGTTTGTGTTGACTTTGCATCTGTGAAAGGGTTACAAAAATATCTACCCATTTCACGTGAAACTGAAAGGAAACATATTTGAGATGGTGTGAATGGAGTGGGCTGCCAAATGGATCCACATTTTTAATTGTGCCATAAAACCTTGGCCAAACTGGCTCCAGTGTGAATGGGAATGACGTGTGTTGGAAATATGGACTACCAAATGGATCCACATTTTTAATTGTGCCATATAACCTTGGCCAAACTAGCTCCATTCATTGCTCCTGCATCAATTCACTTAAATATATTATTGGTTTCTGCTTGTATGTACATCTACATCTAGCAGAGCAAACCCAATTTATATATCTTTCCACGTTAACAATCTAATTAATGCATGTGGCCTTCAAACTCTGTACATAATGCACAGTGAAGGTACCAATTAGGATTAACCCTTTCTTGGCATTGGTTGACTATGATCATAATTGCTGTTAAACTATACAATCATAATAAGGATTTTTGTCTTTATTCCTGATTCAAAATGGTTTGATAGACAGCAAAACTGCTTGTGAAGTGTGAGTCGAGTAATCAAATAGATATACAGGGGGGGGGGGGTGATTGGGATGTTCAAACACCCTTTTTTCCTCCAGGAAAATAACCTCCCCCCCCCTTATAAAAGATCAAGTGGGTAAGGAAAATGTATGACGAGAACAGCACAATTTTTACCCTGATTACCCCTTCTTTTCATTTGGACATGATGATCTTTTTTTTCTTTTGTTGCATCACTTCGCACCACAGAACAACTTTTTTTTGACATGATAACACCCCTCCCCCTTTAAAAAAAATTAGGTATGCCTAGGATAGAGTAGATGCAGAGATAAAACAAGGAAAGAAACAAGATTTCTAACTATAGGCAAATAATACAGGAAAGATTTGAAAGAATACAAACCACGATCGATGGTTTCAATGATGACTGGATTTTCTCCTGCGAGGACAAACCCAAATGAACCACCAGCTCTGTTAATTGTAACAATCCTGCAAAGAGCAAGAAACGAAAACAAACCAAACACAAACAAACAAGAAAACAGAATGCATTATTTGTATGACTTTCAAATGTGGAACTTTGTTAAAAAGAAAAAAAAGAAACAAATACTTTAAGTACAAATTTGTGCTGTTAGCATTTTTTTTCAAATTAAATCATTTCTCTTCCAATAAATCTCTTCTCTTTCAACGAGTATCATTCTATGAGTGTCACTCTATATGGCAAATGGCAAATCAAATTTATTCATGAGAAAAGAAGATTTGTAACAATTGCTGACAGTTGACATACATACATGTAGTAAACATTGTCAGTTTGTCACAGCTCAGCAAATTCCATATATTCACCAACAAGCAATTCATCAACAGTATTTAGAAATTTAGATCACACAACCATTTCACCCAGATGCACACTGTATAATGATGTCCTTACACATTCTCAATTGCTATGACAAAATGGCAACATTTACAAACATTGTAACATCTGTTACTCCTACAATGTATCAACATGTAACTTTTTTGTTTTTGTTTCCTTTGTTTTTAATGGAGAGTTAGATTCAAGGAACACTATTATACCAAAACACTTACCATGCAATATCTCCTCAACCAACAGCACCCTTACAAATACAATTCTTTCCAAAATGTATCCTCCAATTTCCTTTGACAATTGGTACCTGAACTGTGAAAATTACACAATTGTACAGTACATTGTAAATCAAATGTGCCACCAAGCTTACCTTTTTCCTCTAGCAGGGGCATCTTTTGTCACCAAGAAATCAAATCTGTCTCGATGCTTAGGTGGAACAAAGATCCTGCATCAAACCCAAGAACATTACACAAAGTCAACCATACATGTATATCAAGCATGGAGCAATAAAGTTATAGGTCTATGTATCAATTTTGCAATTCCACAGCTACATGTATAAGAGCAAAATTCATTAATTTTCTATGGAAGTTTCTTATAACTTTTGCTATGATATAACAATAATTGACAACACAAAATCCCCAATAAAGATCGTTTCTTTCTTTTGCAGACCCCAAATGCAAGCTCACCGCAAGAAATAAGCTGCATTCATTCTTGTATTAAATCTGTACCTCACATAAAGCCTTTGGGTAGACAAGTCAGTTTGGGTGAAAATAAGGAAGTCCTTGTTACAAATTCAAATTCACCAGAACAATGGCCAATGCTTTGTTGAAATTGAATTTTTACCTACACATGTATATTACATGTATACACAACCAACATGAGCAGCTCTAGCTCTAGTAGTTTGATCAAAATAATCTCCCATTTATCTTTTACAAATTACTTAATGACATACTGCATACAAATTCTAAATCAGAAAGACTGTATTTTTATATCTATTTTAGCTGGTTGAAATCATAGCAAAAACGGTAACCCATACAAATCAATGACACTCATTATGTACATTTACAGTTTAAAATTTTACCTTATATCTTCAAATAACTTTCTTTCTGTGGGTGTATCAAGTAACCCAGAGAGGGCTCTGCCAAAAGTATCGACCTTCTTGTCTTTGGCATAGCGTTTCAGCAGTGTCAGCAGCGTTTCCTTCTTCAGGGGATCATTGTAGAATACAGCATCCAACTGAAATTAACAAACAAAAATAGATAATTTATTAACCTGGTTGTACAGTCCCTCTCCTTTTTTTTCAGTATTCCTTCCCCTCAGACAACTATTATAACTTACAGAAAAAGTACATATTTGTAGCCTATTGAAGAGTTGGTATTTTTATATGAGCCAATGAAATTTAAATCATGGTTGACACAGGGTAGGGAGTGAAGTGAGTACAGTTACAAGCAGCTGTGACAAAAAAAAATGCAAATTAATTTTACACTACAAAATAAACCATTTTCATAAAGAGGGCACATTTTGCTCTTGAATCACAATTCTACAGCAAGGCATTTTTGTCATTATTCATTTATTTATCTCATTATCTATCTACATGCATCAATTTACTTATTAATTAATTGATTGATTAATTAATATAATTAATTAATTAATTAATTTTGTTTATTTTATTTCTTTAATTTATATACTTCTTTCTATTTTCACAATGGACATCATTCATTTGTCTTGGGGAGATTTTAAAGACTAGGGTTAGGAATTGCACGGGATTTGCCACAAAATGGCAAAATGAATTAAATCAGCTCAAATCGTTCACAATGTGAAGATTAGTACAAATAATCACCTGTCATAGAACCTTTGGGTAGAATACATAGTTTTGGTGAAAATCTGGACATTTAAACTTCAAAATTTGCAGTGACGTTAACATGCATGGGCCATTCCAAAATTGTCCGATCAGCCGTCAGCCGAAGGTCGCGCGGAGTTTAGCTGTTTAACCAGTCAGTGTGCTCTGCTGGTCGCAATTTGAGCAAAATTTAAACTCGTGGAAAGAACAATATTCTGGTAGCATATCGTTATCACATATCAACAAATTCATTATGTATGGATCTCAAACTTTCAACACACCATTTGTAAGTACTAAACTACCCTTTGGTATTGATAATGAAGGGAAGTAATGGACTTGCAAATCTAAAACACAATCTTTAAGAAGAGTTCGAAATCCTTTGTTGTTGTTGTTGTTTAAGTTGCCAATCCTATATTAATAAGGGTTAAAAGCACTTTCAGATATTTGATAAGTAAAAGTGATTACTAGTTTAAGGTATGATCTTAAAATGGGTCATGCATGCTGCTTCCAGCACTCATGCCCCTGCTCTGCAATTCAGTTCACATTTTCCAATCTCATATTTCCTAAATCATTTCTCATCGAGTGTGATCAGTTTGCTGTAAAATTTATTTTGACAGCTTGGGGTCATACATGTAGTTTCCTGCTCTTGAAACATCTATTTTGGAGAAATGAATTATGGAATTCTTCTTTTCATAATACAACCATGGGGTCCATGATACAACTGTCTAAGATTGGTAATAAAGTTTGGTTTGTTGTTATTTTGGAGAGATGTCTTTGGACAGGTGTTTTAATTTGTTTTGGGGTGTTTTTTTTTGTAGTCTTGTGGTGGGGGAGTGGGAGTGAGAGTGGGTGGGAACTTGGAAGCAGGGATTTCTTGTTCTATTTCCCATGCAAAATTTTAGAGAACTTAAAGAGAACACACAGTACTGGTTGATGATGAAAAAATCTTT
>JZLH01S0053321.1:11173-24617 GCA_001188425.1 Eucidaris tribuloides | reverse complement strand
TGGGGAGGGATCAAGCAACGGGGTGGGGTGCATGCAGCTAAAAAGAAGGCAAGGACAGAGAAAACAGATGAAACATGAACACTATGAACGGCCAAACACTCTGCCACAAGAAAAGGGGAGCGGGCAATCTAAATAAATGGAAGCATTATATGTAGCCATCAAGGTGCTATACTCATCTAAAGGCATGCCTCATGCAAAGTTTGTCCGTTACAAGCTCTACTAAATTGTGAAAGTTTTTACAGATATTGTGTACATATCATTACAGGGCTATAAGATGCTGTAACCTCTAATATTATAAGATTAGATAAAAACTGGAAATGACATTGAAGTTGCCAAATGAGTAAACCAATATTTATTCAAGAGTTATTCGCTTCATAGATGAATGAACATTACCCTTACAATTACTACAGATTAAATACAATTGAGATTACCTATTTTAGCCACTATGATGTATATAAAAAACATAGTGATAAGGCAAATCTTCTCTTCATTTTTGCAAAATCCATCTCGCCGTTACGAATGTTGCTGGTAACAAATTTTGTATTGTTGTCAACAAAAATTAAACAAAAACAAAAATCTGTTATAAAACTGCTGAGGGGCATTAAACAAAAATAATCTTGCACGTATTAAATTTACAAGTTTGCCATAAGAAAGACAGCAGTTGATATGCCACAAATACAGTCACATCTTAGACAAAGACATTGAAATGAAATTGGCTCTGAAAGTTTATCTCACTACTCACTTCAGAGTACAATATGTATCATATATTATGATTGTCGGCCAGGATTTTTTTATCTGCAATCATTGCATTTCTATTATTTCCATCTCTTAATCTGCTTCAAGCATTCAGTAATAGTGGTGTGGCTACAAATTTCTGACTTGTCAGTACTGTATTTCAACATTACAAGAAAATCTAAACTTTGTGCATGTTTTGGACAGCCGCTAGTTCCATTAAGCTATCCATATGGTTATTTCTATATTGACAGTGTACATTCATTGTATGAAATGTTTTATAACTTCCACATAAAACGACATAAACCAGCTTCAAGTACAACATTAGTATTTTGCACATGACTCTGATCTTTGAGGCCAATTAATTTTTTCCTGGCTTTGTCATTGGTATTTTCTTCAATAATTCATTCATGTTTTCTTCCTTTCTTTTTTAAAAGGCAGCTTTTTTACAGTGACATAAGTTAGATGTTTTCACATCTGACATTCACACGATCAAAAACTAGAATACTGTTAGTGTAATGTCAAGAATGAAAGCCATGCCTACGGACTGAATTTTGACAATTTAACAAGGCAGAATTAGTCAGCAGTATTCATCGTATAAGAATTATCTCTAGAGTACATTCAATTGTAAGCAAGCACCTATTGAATAAAATATTAATGAAACGACATCTACTAAAGCATGTTTTGAACTGGGCACGCCGATTGTTCCTGTTTATTATCTGCTCATCATACGTCCACACACGGAAGTGGACTTTACCAGGCTCAAAGTCACTAGAACGCAAACACGACTGTCACCATACAAGGGTGTTATGTATAGCTGGCAGCACGATGTGGTTTCGCGACTTGCCCTGAAGGTATCTCTTCGGTCATTGGTGTGTGTAGATGCAGCGTTTGCCATCAGTCAAAAGTTGCCCTTTGGCTTGTTAAACTGCATCTAAGGAAGCCCGAACATAATATCAAAGTTTCATATTAAAACCTAGAAAATAGAATTTGAGTTATAAGTCTCGCCACATCATCAGGCGACTGGTAGAAGATTTCATGCAATGTTAATTTTCAAAAAATGTGACAATTCCAATTAGAAGTCTGTGTACCTCATGTAGCTGCTACCGATAAAACATACTAAAAATTAAAAATCATTGACAAATGAAGAAGAGCATGTTTTGTGAGTTTTAGAATAAATTTTGCATAAATTAGCCATAGATAATTTGTTATTTGAAAAACATTCAAAACTCCATCGTAACATTATAGTGTACCATGTAGCCTACACCAGATGAAAAAAAAATCAAAATCAGTCAACAAAAATAAGCATTTTGTAAATTTTTGAATAAATTTTTGCATAAATTAGCAGACTAATATTTTGATAGAATTTCAACTTCTGGGTAGACATTCGGTGTACTCTCATGTAGCTCTACCGACTAATTGAAAAATCAAAACTCAGTCGACGAAATGAAAGAGAGAAAAGCATTTTGATTTTCAAAAAAAATGCTGCGTAAATTAACAATTTAATGAGTTCAAAATTCTTAGTAAATTTTTTGACTTCCACTTAGTGTATGCATATAAAGCAAACAGAAATGAAATTGAACAAGGAATGACAAATAAAGAACATTTTTTAATTGTGGACGGATACCGGATGCAGACGATGGGCGATGAGACCGCACACATAAGCTCATCTGCGCCCATTCAAAACAAAAATTGAGGGGGCCATGCCTACTGCGGCGTGTCTGTCGATAGATAGATGACCTTCTTCTTTGATCTCTCCTGTTCACCATTGGGTTAGGATGTGGATGATGTAGGGCAATGTCCTCTTGGCATTGGTGTCTAAGATGGGGAAGATCTCCACAATCAAGCATTCAATATTCCTGGACCACAAAAAGAAGGAAGTTCAGAATTAGATTTAGATGTCAGATTTATTCATTCATCCACAATTTTCTTACAGATAAACGGAGTTAGCTGGTTACGATGGACATTTTTCATCAGAGTTCTCCCCTCTTGCTTTCTAGGTTAAACATTTGCAATATGAATATGGAAATAGTTCACTTTCAAATATGCATATACAGCTGCCCAAAAAGAATGTACAGATGCGATGCATTAATTTCTTCAAAATCTTCACAAAAATGTCATTGGTGATAGTTCATGGGTTAGAACATTCTTTTTCCAACAAAATGTAATATGATCATTAATTTTGATTGAGGTGTTTGATCTGAGGCGCTATTTTTTCGGAGGCAATGATTTCCCAAATTTAACTATTTTTACAGTTCAGTGATCATCAGAATACGAAATATTTTTGCGTGCTCATCATGCGCATACCAGACAAACGCGATGACAATGGAGACATAGCCGCATCGTCTTCCTTATGAAAGCAGGGCATTCCAACCCTTTGTCATCGCAGTTGTCGGTATGCAAGACTGGACGCCAGAATATCTCGGCCGTTCCGATGCTGGCCGCTGTTGCATTGCCTCCGAAAAAATGGCCCTAGACAAAACGCCGCTCAAAATCAATGGATCTTGGCATCATTTTTATTGGAAAAGAATGTTCTAACCAGACGAAATAAAAAATAATGACACTTTGCGATAATGATGATGAAAATAGCGATCATACTCACAGATTCTTTCTGGGCACCCTGTAATTGTAGGATTGGCCGTTTTAACAGGTGAATTTTCTGATGTTGCCGCCCTGGTGTTGCAATATTCCCAATAAAACAATGTAGCGCACTTATATTTCTATGTTGGTACTGTGTCAACATGATGATGTGTACAGGTTTGTTAAAAACGATGTTCCTGTGTTTTCATCTACTCTCTTCTGTACAAAAGTGACATTTTTAGAATACCACATTTCGATACGATCATTGAAAACAATTGTATGAAGGGATATTGTTTTGCAATACTCAACCTTATCTTTAAACAGTATTGTAAATTTTAGCCATTTGATATACAAAATATATAACAGCACCATAATATCGTATGTTACGTTTTAATCACAGTACATGTATTCAATTCAACTTACTTATATTACATTTACAATCTTTTACCTACATAAATACATAACAAAGTTCATCCTACACCTGATGGTGCAAGCCTGCTGTATGATCAAAATTCAAAAGCTTTACAGAGGAATGACGACAAACACCAGGAACATATGCCCCATCCCTTTTACCGTTGGAAAATAAAAAGACAACTGCTGTATCTACATGGATATCATATTTTTCCTATGAATTAATGTAACATGCCAAAGGTGTACAAGAAACACTGATTTGGGACCTTTATGATGTATCATGAAGTGCCTTCTTAATCACCTTCCTTTCTGCTGTGGTAAGGTTGATGCTCCATCTTTAATTCATATATGTCATATTAGATTTACAAATTACAATATATTTGCTATTGAAAACCCTTAATTTATGACAGCTGGATTGAAAATCCCAATTCGACAGCCGACCATATATAACCAACGTCCGGTGAGTTTTTTTTTTATGCTTGAATCATGTAAAAATGCTGACATCGGGGCTCATCAACCAGCTACTTGTATGCTAGCCAACTAGAGATGCAGATTCTTGGCCATTTACTCCATTCTGTCTTTACTCTCTTCTTTTTACTATGATTTCTCTTGCAGCCAAGCTACTCACATCACTGCTCATTTGTTGGCATTTACAATTTTCATAATTCTTGTATTTTCTTTGCTGAATCACAATAATGGGGTAACACTAATACTTCTTGCTTAGTTGGTTATGTTGAATGCAACTGAAACGTGGCCTGTTTGAAATAAGTCCATTCTTTCTTATGCCATCAGGTACTGCTGTTGAGTTGAGCTATACACAGTATCTTCCACAAGAAACAAATAGCTTGCCACTTTTCAGTTTCTTTCTTTGCTCTAATACTGGTGACGAACTTGCTGAATTAGGTTTACATATATTACTAAACTAATATTCAATGTGTGTAGATCATCAAACAATCATTGTTCCTCAATATCTACATATTTCATAATTCAGCGCACATTGTCTGTGCAAAAGCAAACAGAGCTCACCATTCTTTGAAGTTGCGTCCCAGGAGTAGAGATCTCATCTTGGAAGGCTCTGTAGCCAATGCTCTCCGTGTCGTGGCGGTGGTGGTCTATTTTTTTTTTTTTTTTTGACAGTACTGGCCCCGAATCTGACACCCATTCCACTGATCGACGTGATGTCACTGGGTCAAGGTCGTACTGACGTGCACTGACACCATGCTGCACGGCTACAGTTCAGCTGGGGGGGGTGAAGGTGTAGGGTGGGTGATAAGAGAGAATGGGGGGGGGATTAGTAGTTTAGTGGAAGAGGCAAAAAAAAAAAAAACCCAGAATAAATTTAAATGATTAACATTGTGTATGTGAACTATATTGTGTGCTTGATTTGCACATACCCTCAAAAGGCTTAATAGCAAGTGCTATATTGCCATATGATTTTGTGCTACATATATATTTTCACAATTCTGCTTCAGGGTGGGGAGTTTGCGAAGAGGTATTTTCAGGATTTTATAGCATTTGCCATTCACTTTGTACAGGTATATCAGGAGGTGAAATTCTTTGCTATCTTTGTTGCAAATTTCATGAAAATACCCTTGTGAAATGCTTGGCATAATACAGTAGGTATTGGTGCTAAAATCAATTCATATGTATAGGCAGGGCAGATTTTTGTATTTCTTTTTTCAAATCAGATTTTTATGAGTAGATCATTAATGATTTCTTTTTTTTTATATCAATAAAAGTGAACAAAAATGACGTGTGTAGTATAAGACACAGTTTGCAACTAAATTTAATGTTATAAAGGTACCTGGTGCCTAACATAACAATATATAGCTATGATCAATCTATGAATTTTGTGTGTAATTTTCTAAACTACAATGACAGCAGAAACATATGACTCTTCTGTCAATCCTGTACAACATCAGTATATATACAATTACACCGATGTTTTACAGCGCAACGACTGATACACAACATTACATCAATGTACTCCCCAGCCACACACACAAGACACAAATTGGAGCTTAAAATCTAACAGTGTAATGTCATAAGTTGTTTGCTTTGTGGCAGTCTCACATTTGCCAAAAGCCAACGTAAGCTATTGCTGAAATGTGGGTAAACAATTCTGAGAACAGCTCTGTTATGGTACTGTGTCATCGCTAGTGGTTGTGTTTTTTTTTTTTTTATACCGGTGGCAGACATGCTTTCACAATCTTCATGAAACATGAAATGTCCCTACTGGAGCCAACTTACATTCACAGATTTGCTCAATGGTTGAAGATATGAGTGAACAAACAACTTCAGTTTTGCTAACGTACTAAACATTAAACTGATATTTTTTCAAGTGCATATCGTATCTCACTCAATGCCATTAAAATTTTCAATGAGATTGCATTTTCATCCTCAATTTATATTTCATGAGACTGTCCATAGGCTTTTAACCAAAATTCATATCTTTGGACATCCAACAAATTTTGATCTTTGTTTTTTTTATATTAATGTTATGATTTTTTTTTTGGGGGGGTGGGGGTGTGGGAGGGATCACTTCTTAAATAATACACTGTTCCTTTCTATAATTCTCACTGTCAAAATTTCTTTTCTAAACAAAATCAGGGGGATGTTTCTGAGGCACCTATGAATAGTCCATGTACGTGTTACAGTATACTTAATTTTCACTTGCATGACTTTGGAAACCAACATGGTGTGACATGAAAATGATATCTACATCAAACGAATCATTCTTTCAGCTTACATGATGTTAGGAAAGAGTGGGCCGTTTCCCCAGCAGTGTCGGAGTGAGATCCGCGTCCCTTCACCAGCTCTACCAGTTCATCATGTCTTCTTCTTGACGTTGGGGTCCGTTGAGTCTCAGGATCCGATCCCGGCCCTCACCCAGCCCTCTCAGCCGAGCCACCTAGAAACAATAAAACAACATATTATTACTTTTTCAAGCTTATTATTTCATTCTGTCCATTTGCATTTTAAGATCATGTATACAATATAAAAAAAGACAGACATTACAATATCATTTCACATGTTACAATATGACTCTAAGAAGTGCATTCACTGACTTTAATAACACTAAGTAATCATTCCAATTAGCTTTTCATTTGGTGAGATATACATGACACTACTAGAAAAGCTTAATAATTGTAAAGGGCAAAAGTAACATTGAATATAAGAATCTAAAGCTGTCCTTATAAATGCATACCAATGTATTTTAATTATTTTTTTAAATTGTAACATAGATTATTCAAATACAAAAGCGGCAGAACTGTTTACAGATTTCATTTGCCCATATGGCGCTCCTTAAAATCTGCAAATACAAAAATCCATGTAACAACAATGATTAATAATGGAGAGAAAATTTTGCAACCAATTTTCCATCCTTTATTTTCATCAAGAAAATTAGTACAAAGTATGTGATACAATCTAACAGTACAATTATTTGCTGATTTATTCCCTTGCCAATTCAATTAATTCATCTTAGTTTAGTAGTCCTAGACTTCATTGTTATATCAGAAGCAATTCCTCCACCTACACCTTGGCAATCATTTTGAATAGTACTTGTGTACTTTGGATAATGGATATTTTCTATGTTTCATTTATTACTACTGCTAGTTAATTAATTATCCTTTCATCATGAAGCAAACAAATACATACACACTTGAGCGTAAATTATTAATGGCCTATACTATATCAGAAACTTACTCTACACAAAGTGAAAGCTCATTGAGCATTAATACACCTCTCGGACCCATGGGTTCCACAGGCCGGAGTGAAGTTGAAATTACAAACTGCAAATGGATTCTTCAATCCATTAAGACCACTCACACCAAGAATGGGTTGCTGGAAGATCATGGGTCTAGGAGTAATGTGTGAATAGGTCCTGATCATTAGAGGAGATGCACCCAATTCTTCTAGCCGCTGTGCATTTACACTACCATTTTTAAAGCAAGCAGTATGAAGTGACAACCTCACTTTTCAAAGGATGTGCTTCCTGCATGTTCATATTTTATAAACTATGTGCTGTTTCCATGTTCATTGTTTATTCATAAGTACGTGAGATATGGAATCGGTTTATGAATAATAGTTATGGAAAATATGGGAAATAGTCAACTCACACTGATAGGAATGTGGGTTATTAATATAACATCGAAAAGGCACTTCCAGTGAGCAACCGTTTACAAAAAAAGTACATTTACACAACGAAAAGAATGTTGCAACCTCTGCAACAGAAAAACTACATTGAGAAGACGTTTTACTAAACATGTTTGAGATCTTTGGTGGTTGACTTTGCATTGTGAAAGGGTTACAAAAATATCTACCCATTTCACGTGAAACTGAAAGGAACATATTTTGACGATGGTGTGAATGGGCGTGGCTTCCAAATGGACCACATTTTTAATTGCTGCCATAAACCTTGGCCAACAACTGCTCCAGTTGAATGGAATTGACTGTGTTGGAAATATGGACTACAAATGGATCCACATTTTTAATTGTGCCATAATAACCTTGCAATAGGCCTCCATTCATTGCTCCTGCATCAATTCACTTAAATATATTATTGGTTTCTGCTTGTATTGTACATCTACATCTAGCAGAGCAAAACCCAATTTATATATCTTTCCACGTTAACAATCTAATTAATGCATGTGGCTTCAAACTCTGTACATAATGCACAGTGAAGGTACCAATCAGGAGTAACCCTTCTTGGCCATTGGTGACTATGATCATAATTGTGTTAAAACTATACAATCATAATAAGGGATTTTGTCTTTATTCCTGATTCAAATGGTTTGATAGACAAGCAAAATCTGTGGAAGTGTGATGTCGGTATCAATAGATACAGGGGGGGGCGTGATTGCGATGTTCACACCCTTTTTTCCTCAGAAAATAACTCCCCCCCCCCCTTATAAAGAACAAGTGGTAAGGAAAATGTATACGAGAACAGCACATTTTTACCTGATACCCCTTCGTTTCATTTGCGACTGATGATCTTTTTTTTCTTTTGTTGCATCCACTTCGCCACCACAGAACAAACTGTTTTTTGGACAAGATAACCCCCCCTTTAAAAAAATGAGGTATGCCTAGGATAGGTAGATAGCAGAGATAAAACAAGGAAGAAACAAACGATTCTAACTATAGGCAATAATACAGGAAGATTGAAAGAATACAAACCACCGATCGATGGTTTCAATGATGATGATTTTCTCCTGCGAGGACAAACCAAATGAACCACAGCCTGTTAATTGTAAACAATCCTGCAAGAGCAAGAAACGAAAACAAAGCCAACACAAACAAACAGAAAACAGAATGCGCATTATTTGTATGACTTTCAAATGTGGAACTTTGTGAAAAGAAAAAAAGTAACAATACTTTTAAGTACAAATTCTTGTGCCTGTTAGCATTTTTCGTTCAAATTGAAATCATTTCTCCTTCCAATAATCTCTTCTCTTTCAACGATATCATTCTATGAGTGCGACTCTATATGGCAAATGCAATATAATTTATCATGAGAAAGAAGATTTCGTAACAATTGCTGACAGTTGACATACATTACATGTACGTAAACATTGTCAGTTTCGTCACAGCCACACAATTCCATTATTAACCAACAGCAATCTCAACAGTATTCTAGAAATTAGATCACACAAACCATTTTCACCAGATGCACACTGTATAATGATGTTCCTTACACATTCTCAATTGCATATGGACAAAATGGCAACATTTACAACATTGTAACATCTGTTACTCCTACAATGTATCAACATGTAACTTTTTTTGTTTTTGTTTCCTTTTTTTTGAATGGAGAGTGTCAGATTCAAGGAACACTACTTATACCAACACTTACCATGCATTATCTCTCACAACAGAACGCTTAGCAAATAGCAATTTTTCTCAAATGTAATCCTCCATTTTCCTTTGAAATTCGGTACCTGAACTTAATTACACAATTGCACAGTAGCATTGTAAATCAAATGGCACAAGCTTACCTTTTTCCTTCTAGCAGGGGATACTTTTGTACAAAAATCAAATCTGTCTCGATGCCTTATGGTGGAACAAAGATCACTGCATCAAACCAAGAACATTACACAAGTCAACATACATGCTATATCAAGCAGTGGTAAGCAATAACAGTTATAGTCTATGTATCATTTGCCAATTCCACAGTCTACATGTATAGAGCCAAAATTCATTAATTTTCTATGGAGTGTCTTATAACTTTTTGCTATGATTATAAACAATAATTACAACACAAAATCCCCAATAAAGATTCGTTCTTTCTTTGCAACCCCAAATGCAAGCTCACCGCAAGAAATAAGCTGCCATTCATTCTTTATTAATCTGTACCTCACATAAATGGCTTTGGGTAGACAAGTCATTTGGGAAAATAAGGAAGTCCTTGTTACAATTCAAATATCACCAGAACAATGGCAATGCTTTGTTGAATTGAATTTTTACCTACACATGTTAGATTACTATGCTAATACACAACCAAACGATGAGCAAGCCTCTACTCTGAGTAGTTTGATTCAAAATTTGCCCATTATCTTTTACAAATTACTTTAATTGACATACTGATACAGAAGTTCTAAATCAGAAAGACTGTTATTTTTTATAAATTTAGCTGGTTGAAATCATAAGCCAAAACGGTAACCCATTACAAATCAAAGACACTCATTAGTGATACATTTACAGTTAAATTTTCCTTATACTTCAATAACTTTCTGTTCTGTGGTGTTATCAAGTAACCAGAGAGGCCTCTGCCAAAAGTAGTCGGACCTTCTTGTCTTTGGCATAGCGTTTCAGCAGTGTCAGCCAGCGTTTCCTTCTTCAGGCGGATCATTGTTAGAATACAGCCTCCAACTGAATATTAAACAAAACAAATAGATAATTTATTAACCTGTGTTGTACGCAATTTTTTTTTCCCTTTTCTTCCCTTTTTTATTGCAGTATTCCTTCCCTCAGACAACTATTAGTAACTTACAGAAAAAGTACATATTTGTAGCCTATTGAAGAGATTGGTATTTATATATATGAGCCAATGAAATTTAAATCATGGTTGACACAGGTAGGCGAGTAAGTTGAGTCAGTTACAAGCAGCTGTGACAAAAAAAATGCAAATTAATTTTGACACCTACAAAATAAACCATTTTCATAAGCAGAGGGCCATTTGCCTTGAATCACAATGTCTACAGCCAAGGCATTTGTGTCATTATTCATGTTATTTATCTATTAGGTCTATCTACATGCATTCAATTATTATTAATTTAATTATTGATAATTAATATAATTATATTAATAAGTTAATTTGTTTATATTTATTTCTTTTAATTTATATGAATCTTCTTCATTTTCACAATGGACATCTTCATTATGTCTTGGGGAGATTTAAAGACTAGGGTTAGAATTGCACGGAATTTGCCACAAAATGGCAAAATGCAATTAAATCAGCTCAAATCGTTCAACAGATGTGAAATTAGTACATAATAATCACTGTCATAGAACCTTGGGTAAATACATAGTTTTGGTTGAAAATGCGACATTTAAACTTCAAATTTGCAGCTGACTTAAATGCTATGGCCATTCCAAATTACGTCCGATCAGCCGTCAGCAGGGTCGCGCGGAGTTTAGCTGTTAACAGCTCAGCTGTGCTCTGCTGGTCGGCAATTTGAGCAAGATTTAATAACTCGATGGAAGAACAATATTCTCGGGAGCATATCGTTATCACATATCAACAAATTCCTATTATGTATGGGATTCTCAAACTTTTCGAACACACCATTTTAAGTACTACACTACCCTTTGAGTATATAATGACAGGAAGTAATCGACTTGCAAAATCTAAAACACAATCTTTAAGAGAGTTCGAAATCCTTTTGTTGTTGTTGTTAAGTTGCCAATCCTATATTTAACCCTATATTAAACTTGGGGAGGGGCGTCATTTACCCCCCCTCGACGAATTCGCGACCACGCCGCCGCCGCAAATGTTTTTCCCTCGTCATCGCCGCTTTTTACTTTCAGTCTTGCGATTTTTGAGACTGTTTTCGCGAAATCGGACGGTACCGTTACGACGCTGCGCACTTTTATACATGCATTGTCAACCCGCAAAATTGCCCAAACGTGATTTTGTGTACAAACCAATGGAAGATTGTGTTTTCTGCCATAAATTTCATTAAATGATATGATTATTTTTGCTTTTACTTTTGAAATGAATTAATTTATGCTGGTTGTAATTGCCAAAAGGTGTCCCAACAATTTCAGGTTCGAAAAAACATAGAAAACAAAGGTCGAAAGGTCAGAAAACAGAGAAATACATAAGAAATTCACAAAACAATAAAATACATAAGAAATTAATTCCAATTCCGCAAACGTTTTGTAGATAATTGTTAGAAATGTCCAAATGAATATCTTCACCAAAATTAGCATTCTACTAGCTGTTTTAGTGAGGTTATAGCCGAAAGCAAAATTTCATACACTTATTGCATAATTAATTACTTAAAATAGAAAAATATTTTTTTGAAAATTTTACTATACAGTCGTGTAGTTTACATCCGGCACTATGTGCACGCAAATTTTAGCGGCGTTCGCGCGGTCGGCGGCCGAGATCTCGGAGGGGGGGTTCAAATTGACCCCCCCCCCAGTAAAAACCCGGTCTGAAATAGCCCAGTTAAAATAGGGTTAATAAGCGTTAAAAGCACTTTCAGATATTTGATAAGTAAAAGTGATTACTAGTTTAAGGTATGATCTTAAAATGGGTCATGCATGCTGCTTCCAGCACTCATGCCCCTGCTCTGCAATTCAGTTCACATTTTCCAATCTCATATTTCCTAAATCATTTCTCATCGAGTGTGATCAGTTTGCTGTAAAATTTATTTTGACAGCTTGGGGTCATAGTTTCCTGCTACTGAAACCAATCTTGGAGAAATGTATATAAAATTCTTCTTTTCATAATACAACCATGGGGTCCATGATACAACTGTCTAGGATTGGTAATATAAAGTTTGGTTTGTTGTTATTTTGGAGAGATGTCTTTGGACAAGCGTTTTGTTTTGTAGTCTTTGTGTGGTGGAGTGGGAGTGGGTGGGAACTTGGAAGCAAGGATTCTTGTTCTATTTCCCATGCAAAATTTTAGAGAACTTAATTTAGATGTATGTGATCAAAGATCCAAGCAGAAAGAATCATTGCAAGGCCTCCAACATTTACATACACAACATGTAATTCAATATTTTCTTCTCTACAGTCTCTGAATAATAGATAACTTAAATACCATATACTGTACTCCAAAACTTCACCTAAAATTTACAATGTGGGAAACATGAATGAATTGTAGAGTAAATATGTTTCTACAACCATTTCATCTGTAAATGAAATGTATATATTTATGCTGTATCTACAATCCGTTTTATGTAACTAATGATTCAACATAGTGCTTCCTGCTTCCTATATAGATATTATTGTTGTGCAAAGGAATTACCTAATAAAAAATCTGCAAAAAGATGTTATTCTAGTTAAAAAAGCAACAGGTGTTTACATGTTGTATTGTAATGCACATTTTTTAAAACTGTCACTCTACGTGGGGGTCCATAATCATCATTTTGTAGCAATTACCCAAAGTCCCTATAATACCACTCAGCTCTAATAAGCCTGTTACACAGCCACACTATCATTATCAAACACAACAAACACCATACACCACACACACACCACTGCACAA
>JZLH01S0053288.1:2980-15508 GCA_001188425.1 Eucidaris tribuloides | reverse complement strand
TTACATGTCAATGGAGGTTATGCATGGAATGAAGACAATTAATTGGGGCGAGTTTATAGCCCGCTAGGTGTGACACAGTAAGTCTATTGGGAGAGAATGGCAGGTGAATCCGATAATTACGTATTTTCACTTTTTTTAGCACTAAATAATTCATTTTTGAATACATTTTTTCAGCGCGCCGTATTTTTAGCTTTCATAGACAATGGTCCATGGGGGATATGCTGTCAGATTTTTTTTTTAACTGTGGTAAATGTTAGTATACCTTGAGGGAAGTGAAATTACAATTTATCTTTGCTAAAGGGCTTCTGTATGTTTGGGGCCAGGTGGATTGGCATCTAGTGTGTTGGCATGTGTCACCTCCAGTAATTAACATTGTTCATGATAAGCGGGTATCATTCTGACAGTTGTATCTATATAGATTTCTTTGTCAATGTATCATATAATAATAATGTGACTTATGAACGGAGAGTTGTGCGAGTCTCTCTCGCGGGAAATTCTTTGCATTGATTCAAGCCTAGCTTTTCGTTCCTTTACCATTTATTGGGTGTTCGCTGTTTTCTTCTCTTTTTCAGTAGTTCGACGTCAGATATGATTTATCGAGCTCTTTTGTACTCGGGCTATTCGATTGGCTCGATCGGTGGCAATGTATTCTTAGAGTGTATGAGTTACTAGAATTGGGACTCGACGAACTCTAACCTCGCTTCGACGTTTCAGCGGACGCGTTTAGTTCGATGCGACATTACTTATAAAGCATTGCTGCGTTTGCATGGGAATTTGTGGGAACCTTTCCACAAGAAAGAGTGTTGTATGTCCATTTGTTTTCCTAAGTCGGCAATTTAGCTTATTCTTGCCAACGTTTTAATTATGAGGTGTCGATACGTAAGTGTGTTGAAAGATGTTTCGACATCGAGTTTACACATGGGCGTCAGGTTGTCGGTCCACAGGGCGGAATGCTTGGGGGCGGACAGGGACAATGAATTTGTTTAGTCTGATGTGCATTGTTTATTTTTTTTTGACGCTATTTTGCAGGGGGTAATGCTTTTAGGGACAGCCATTTGGCAAATAGTTAAAGGGAAAACTTAATGTCTCCGATTTGTATAAGACGGGGCAGTTAATTTATGGTTAATGAGTAGCGAATGTTTTCAATCTGGTCGGTTTCGTTTGAAAATTGATCATGTCAGTGGCAATTGTTAATAGGTACGTGTCATTCAGCATTTTATGAATATTTATTTTTTTAGAAAGGGAGTTTAAAATAGAAAGTAGAACAAGACCCGAAGATGGATGAGACGATGTGATATGGAAGGTTATGTTATGATTATGACGTAATGAAAATGGATATAAGTTTCGTTTATGTCACGATTATATTTTGTTATAAATACCGATAAGAGGCAATTGGGGTTTTGGCGGGGTGGGGTGGGTATTTCGATATGGCGCAGTTAGATTTAAGCATAGTGAATTAGTTATTTTTTCCAATTGTTTTGTTTTGTGTCCCCGAAATGTTTGATTACCTTCCCTCCCGGAGTTTTTAGTCTACATTGAACCATGTTTATTTTTAAATTATTAATATCATTTGGAAAGGGATGTGATATTGATTGATGTTTTTCAATTCTTTTTTTTTTTCAATTTTTTGTATGTTTTTTGTGGGGTGAAGAATGATTAAGCAAGGATAAGTAGTTGAATCTATGAGATCAATTTGTTTTGGCGGTGTAAATTATCAAAACATTAGAGAAGAAGATGTAGGATCAGAGAGCATAGATTATCAGGGCGTGTGATCATGCGCTGGTACAAACAACGGCGTAAGGAGGTTGCTTGCGGATTTTGCGCGTTTGATTTCGAGAGCTTTTGGAGATCGCGGTCATTGACCAGAAGTTAAGGACTCAATGAGGCTGTGTGCTGATGGCGAGGCGTACTGTTAGGCAGGAGATGAGGACGTGATGTACAGCAGGGCAGCGAACAGCAGGATTGAAGTTGTTAAGCTGGGCCACGGTCCGTGCCCGCCGGCCGTACGGATCCATTGTAATCAATATTTTTTCGCACCATATCATTCTTCCTTCCGATCAGCGCGGCACTCAATGCACGATGAGCTTCTATTTGCGCGTTTCAATGGCATTGGCATTCCCCGTACTCGGTATTTCCACTTGTATCCATTGATTTAATACCTTGGTTTACTATCCGTCGTTTTTCATAGCGGGGATTACGGTGATGTGGATAGAGTGTGTCGCTATCGCGATCTGGAATTTTATATTCAGCTCAAGATTCATCATTTATCACCGCTATTTTACGCCTGTTTCCTTCATGGGCAGGAGTTTCGCATATTAATTGATTTCGCTCTGGAGCTTGGTTCCTGAAACACTATGACAGGGAGGTGGACATTTGCATGACTGGCTGTGCGTGTGTGAAGTTGACTGTCGGTGTTTAACTTGTCTCCGGGTTTTGGCTTGTGGTTTTTCTGGTGTGCTTATTCGGCGTATTATTTCCGGTGATTGAAAGAAGCACCTATGTGATATATGATGTTGCTCACCCACCTTGACGGTGTTAAATTAATCATATCGTTTGACCTTGTTTTCCGGGACATGTAGATTTTAACTACCATCCGTTACACTCAGACACATCAAGGGTTGTTTGCCACCTACTCATCCTCATTATCTTTGCATCGCTATACTTCTGAACATTAAATTGAGCTTTTTATACAGCCGCGATGTATAAAAGTGTATCTGATTACATAGCTGCGGCACAGATCTTTGTGCGAGTGTGTGCCCGGATGCGAGAGAGCTGGCGGCGTATCGGCTGAAGCTAAAAGGTGAATAATGATAAACTGAGGAATGGGGAAAATATGATCTTGATCAAAAACTATATTTGATATTGGGAAAGAAGAAACGTTATCATCCTGTACAGATAAGATAAAAATTGGCATTCATTATGCTCTTGCATTGCGATGAGATCGATAAGAGCGAAGGAAATTATTAATTATCATAGTATGTTTTAATAAGTTTTAAATTATTGTGTTAATGTTTAGAAAAATGCCCGTTTTCTTGATCATTAGCATGGTCAATTCCCTAAAGAGTTCTTTCATTGGTAGGATTTTTTTTTGAAAAACTAGTCTAGAATTTTATCTTTTTTTGCGCAAATATTACGGATGATCTATTTGATAATAAGGAGATCCTTTGAATATACAAAGGAATGTTGCATTTTGGCGCAAATCGGCTTGGTGCGAAAAGTTAAAATCGTAACGCTTTGTCATTCGTCCGTCGCAACAACACCGCAAAATTTGCGGAACTTTGACACCGTTGGTAGAACCCGAACAAACCAAAGGGCGTTGGCTCTTTCACATTTTAGACCTCAAAGATCCTCAAGCTTTACTCAAACCTTTTTCCGCGGTGTCCCTTTCGTCATTGTTTTTTTAATGCCGACATGATACACATCGCGGCTCTCGTTCCCTCTGTTTCTAAACCTCCCCCCCAGTTCTCAGCAATTTAGTAATTTTAGCTCGCCCTACCTATTTTTAGTAGTATCCCAGGGCGCTTTAAAGCCGAAGACAAGCTTTGTTGACCTCCCCGGTCCATGCGAAGACATAAGAGCCGGCTCTCACCCCGCTCTCGCGCGCTTGTCTTCTCCTCTCGCACTCTCTCTCTCTCTAGGCGCTACTGTAATCTCGCTTCTCGCTCTCCTCACAGATAGAAAGAACAACACAAGTCAAAAAGATAGGGTTTTGATTCTCCGACTTGGCTAACACCTACACAAGCTCCATGACTCGATTGGTTAATGTTTTCCATCGTGTCGTAACTATTTATGTGTGCGTTGTGTGTGCTGTGTGTGCTGGTCAGTGCACTGGCCAATGTATGTGTGATATGTGTGATGCCATGCTGCCTACGTATGTTGTCCCCTGTATGTGTTAGTATGTGTCGTGCGTAACGATGTGGCGGTGCTGTGGGTTGTGTGCCGTCGTGTGTGCTGGTGTTGGTGTGTCGTGGCGCCGGCCGCGCACTGTGCGTGTGGAGCCGAGCTCGGCTAGCATTAGTGGCTGTGGGACATCGCAGCACATCGGCGACGGATCTGTATTAGAAACTCTCAAAGGAAAAGATTACGGTTCAATACTTGGTGCTATGTCGCAGAAATTGCACCGTATATCGAAACTTCAAAAGCTGCATGTACTCGTACCTATCTATCTGATCACAGGTGTATTTTCCTTTTTTTTGTTAGTGCTGAATAGTGTTAACACATCAAAACCCAGCAAGAGGTAAATATTAATTGCATCAATAATCAATTTAGAAAATGCCATTTCGTTTGCGCTGAACTGCTCTCTTATATAATAATTCATGTTTGTGGTGTGTACTCTGTATGTACTCATCGCTTATTTAAGACATTGGATATTTGTAAACCTTTAAATCCAGTTGTGCGCGCTTTGAGTGCGGTAACTGCACGAGTACTGATTGATGACCAGAAAAGGTTTTCATCAGAGTTCCCCATTTCGCTTAGTCGTTTCTGGTGTGAACGAATAATATTACATGTTACTTATTGATATGGGTGTAGATATGTGTTCAGCTTTCGCTAGATTTGTTAATAAATGTAGGATTAGCAGTTTTAAACAAGATGAAGGTTTCTGTCGCTTGGCCTGTAGCGTTGCATATATCGATGGGTGTGTGTGTTGCCCAGAAGAATGCTATTTGAGAAATATGATCGCTAATTTCTCAACCATTATACTCAGCATAAATTGGTCATTAATTTTTATTTTCGTTAAGGTTCGGTATGAACATTCCTTATTTGTTGTCGGATTAAAATGTTACCAAGCATCATTGATTTGAGTATGGCGCTTTGATTTCTAGGCATTTTTCCGGAGGCCGCACACTGCCAATGTCCAACATTTGCAATTTTTTCAACTGGCAGGCGCGTCATCGCGGAATCCCGCAGGAATATTGTTGTGCGCGTCTCCATGCTAACCCATACCCACAAACCGCTCGATTGGACGCAATGGGAGACATAGCTCGCCATCCGTCTTCCTATGAACAGCCGCCCCCCCCCGCCACCTGGCCCCCTCCCCGCCCCTCTCTCCTGCCCTCGCCGCGTTTCGTCCGCGATATGGTTAGCTGAGCTCTGCGCAGAATAATATCTCGGCGTTTCCACCATGACCGCCGCCGTTATGAAATTTAAATTTGGCCAAATCTTGTGGTGGTGAAATCTCGCCCCCCGATTGACGCCTCAACCCTCGAAACCAATGGCCACCTTACGAATGCAACAACGCCCTTACTCAAACATCAATGCATCTTTCGGGTATCCATTGTTTATTGCGTGTGACAAAAGTGGCTGTAGTCTTTGGGCTTGGCTTAGATCCCAACTCGAGAAATATGAACAATTTAATGAGCATTTTGTGCTGTTGTTGTGCTGTGAATCGAATAGTGTGTCTGTTGTAGGAGAATATTAAGGCGATGACATACTGTGCTCTGTATTTCATTTTCTGGGCCTCCACCCCTGCTATTTACACATTAACATTGTCACATATTGATTTCTGGTGTTAGTACTTTGTCAGCATGTGTAGTTTGGATTGTTGTGTGAGTGTTGTGTTGGGTTTTGATTAAAAGATAGGGAAATAATGGGATGTGTGTTGGTTTCAGCGACTATTGTGCTGCTGTTCTGCGGTGCACGTGACATTTCTAAAATTCCATCTGTTGCCATAAGAGTGTCAAATGTGAAACAGATGTTTGGCACTCGATTTTTGTTTCATTTGTTTTCAGGACAAAAAAGACGAGCCGCAAGAGTACAATATCTATGATTCACGAAGCAACCGCACCAATGTGTTCTGACCATTTGTACACTTCCACCCCACCTCGCCCACAACGCGACGTCTGGTGAGTGGCTGCGCGCGTACAAAATGCTTGAGTTCCACAGCCTTGTTCAAGTGCCGACTCCAGCCCCGCTGGCGCCCCTCCCGACATCGCCTACAAAACTGCTCCAGTCATAATTGTCTGATCGTCATATAATCACTTTGTGGATTGCAAGTTTCGGCTGTGCTCGCACGGCTGCTTCCTTTGGTCGTGTAAGAGTATTGCGCACTAACATTTATTACCGTACAGATTAAAATAATCTGTCCGTCAGCCGCCATGATTTCCCCGATGCATACCAGTGTCTTCTCGATGAGCGTCTGAATTTAAATGAACGGAGCCCTGAAAAAATGTGTCGCCTGTAATCGGCATGTATTTTCATAAGATGATCTGTATTTCGCTGACTCTTAAAAAAAGGAAAATCTTTTAAGGGTTGCACCGACCGATTCACCTTTTGGGCCCATTGGTTCGCCATAGCTTACCTGTCCGTGTTGACCGTACGGTCGGTAATAAAACTCGCCCTGACGTTTTATGTATGTTCTTTTTTCATGTATTAATCTCGACTTGGTAGGTGTAAAATTTCTCACCACAACTTCTTTCCAAACTTTTTTTTTTATTCTAGGGTGTTTATTTGTCCATATGAACACTACTGTGTAGTTCAGATATCAAAATTTGACAAGTTTATACATTGAAGCTCCACAATGTTAGCCTATCACTTTAATACCAAAGTACAGTTTTGGTCGAGTCGACAATGTTTCTTCAGTATTTATTCAAAAAAGTATAGATTTGTCCCGTCAAACATTAGAAAACAACATCAAAGCAATTCAAAATGTTTATACTGCCGTATTTTGGTTTTTTAAACTAAACACACACACACAAAAGTAACTACCCCCTTTTTCAAAATACTATAACTTTATAAAAGCACGTTTGTGAGCAAAATTATTTGGCAAGGGTGTTTCTGCACTAATTGACTAACTCCTGTGTGAAAATGTGATTGATCCGTCAAGTCAGGCATAAGTGAGCACATATTAAAGGCAAAAATGCCACTTTTCAAAAGTCACAAGGGTCATTTTAGGGGATTTTTGATGCAGGATTTTGACAAATTCTGTTTCTGGTGAATGATTAATCGCTATTTATGTTAATCATCTATCGTTTGATCCCCTTTGGCACTTTTGGCATATTTTACGCTTCGGTGAGCTCAATTTAAAAATTTCCACCCTTTCTCAATTTTGAAATTGTAAAATCCATTAAGTTAATTGCAAAAATTGAAATCTGATATTTTTCTGCAAAATGTATCTTTACATGTTGTACGAACATAAGAGGTTGTAACCATGTCACGGTTGAGTGAGCACGCTTTATAAATAAAACAAAAAATGTCATTATTTACCATTATTTTGGCATAAGAGATGACTCCTGTGACTTTTGAAAAGTGGTATTTTCACCTTTAATGCATGCTCACTCATGCATGACCTGACGGATCAATCACATATTTACACAGAAGTTAGTCAATGAGTGTAGAAACACTCTTGCCAGATTATTATTCACAAACTTGTTTTGTTAAAAAGTTATGGTATGTTGAAAAAGGGGGTAGTTACTTTTTTGTTGTGTTTATGAGTGAGCTGATGTTGCCAATGGAAACTGTCGGCGTCCCCCCTTCCCCCGGGATTTTGCGTTTTGATCAATTTCTCACAAATTGTAGAGTTTCAGGGCATTGGTAGATCATGCAGGTGTATCTAAAAATACAATAAGAGAAAAATTAATTTCTATTTACCATTTATCAATAATGTACTTGGGCTGTAACATTAATCTAGATTTTGCGAATTAATACTAGTATAGGACTTTGGTCAACAGTTGTTGTAGATCAGTTGCATTATTTGGCACGTTTTTGAATTTTTTTTTGGTAGCACTTGCCATACACAGACACCCTGGTTCGCAATCTGTGGTCAAATTTTGCTCGTAAACATCGGCAGCATAATAAAAGATTGTGCCAACGATTTGCATACCCCGGAATGAAATTATCACCAAATAAGCTGAAATCACTTAATAATGTAAAGATTCACATACATCTTCACATCTCACTAAAGGATCGGGACTGAACAGTCATGTTTCGTGGGAATAAGCGCTGATGATAATTAAAACACAATCCACCGACGTTACGTCACGAACTGAACTGGAAATTTTGAAAGCCGTTAAAAGAGTTTGTCTGCCAGACCAGATTAATGTATTATCTTGAAAAAACTGAAGACCTAATGATTTACTGTAAGGTGACAAGGTGACAAAAACTCAAACCAATGCAGTTGGACGATTGTCAAACAGTTTTTAATACGGCTGGACTCTACCGAATTCCAAATTAGAAGGTGAAAGCGTACATCCCCTGCCTGAAACCTAGACTACCGTAACAAAATACAAATTGAACAATGGCACAATTCTAAATGATTTATCGTTTATATTTCAACAACTTTACAACGTATTAATCCCAAATTTTTAACAATCCTTTTTATGTACATATCTTGAGCTAGATTATATCTGAGCACAAACGGTTTGGTGGGCAAATAAAAAAACCCGCAGCCTTTAAACTAGCAAGTATCTGCAGTAGATACTCATACTTTAATTTAGCGTTCTGCTCATCACTATGTATTATTGTACTGAGGAATAGCCGTTAATGAAGAACAGGGCTCATAACCGAACACATAAATATTTCTTTTTATTGTAAAATTTGTTTGAGTTTGAACACGTCCACATTTAGCAATTAAAAAAGGTCGCATGAATGCGTCAATGTCTTCATGATGACAACACTGCAATAACATCGTGAAAATGTGTTCACGTTTCAATGCTAAATGAGGAGCAGGTCTCATAACCGAACATATCAATATTTCTTTTCATTGTAAAATTTTAATATGAGTGTGAACATTTCCACATTTACCTTTTAAAAATGTCGCGTGAATGCGTCAAATGAGTATGTCTTCATGATGAGAACACTGCAATAACATCATCAAAATGTGTTCACCTTTCAATGCCAAAAGCCTTGGTCGAACTACGACGGGAAATTGCAGTAGTGCATAATACTTTTTGCGATCAAAATGCTATTATTCATATTTAATAAGACAGAGGTAAAACAGTCTTACGTGTGTACTTGCATGTAAAGCTTCTCATCATATAACATTAGATTAATTGCAACATAGCTTCATATTGTGGTTTTCATATACACAAAATGTCAATCATTAAATTACAAACTCTCCCTGCTTTGTCCGTTTGTCACACACTGCTAACAAGTTTGTTTCGTGCGTAGCGGAAATAGCACAGGAACTGCATACCTATCAAACGGGTTTTCCACTGTCGATGTTGACGGGAGGTAAATTACTCACGTGACGTACTACCACTTTTTTTGGATTGACACAAATGACAAATGGATGAAAATGGTTCATGGTAAGACCCACTTCATCGTGATTTCAGCATTATATATGATTTTGTTTGCAATGAAATCAATTAATTGCTGCCTTTAACTAGTTTAATTGCATCTTTTCTCTTTCTTTTACTCACTCCAATTTATCAAAATCTATTCAATTACTTAATAAGTATTATGTTGTTTATCCGTCATTTTAGGTTGAATTTAATTGTATTTATTTTGTACGCCTTATGACTTACCTTACAATTTCTGCTCGTATGTACATTGTTTCTATTTAGTTAGCATCCACTGGACTCGGTCAGATAGTCATTACTGAGCACAGTTATTTGTTAACTTTTTTTTGTCTCTGGCAGTCCAGTGGATGCCCGTTTCTATGTTGTAATGTATGTTGCAATACTTTTGAGTAGGAAGGGTATTTCATTAATGAATGTTAATGTTCTATAAAGGACACGATCTAAAAATGCTTCATTTTCATTTTTAAATAATGATAAATAAAGAAGTCCAGCGGGAGGGAAATTTACGTAGTGATATCTAAAAATGGAAAATGACAATCCGTCTTTATAAACATTAGAAAGTTTGATGTTGTTTTCTGCTTGGCGTGATAATACCATATTCTGTGTCAGGGGCGTCGATCCATGTTTGGCATTGGGGGGGGGGGGCAAAAGTAAAAAATAAATCCAAAATTTTCGGCGCGCTTTGCGCGCCAAATTGTTGGCAATTTTGTATGCTTAATAGTATTTTTATGTCATGTTTAACGGTTTTACAGTGCTTCCCAATGCTTTTTAAAACATATATTTGCATTGCATATTATGAATTTTTCAAGTTGTCAAAATTATTGGGGGGGGGGGGACAAATTGATATGTTTGCCCCCAATATTTTCATTGGGGGCCGATTGCCCCCTGCCCCCCCCCCCCCAGGATCGACGCCTCTGTTCTGTGTGAATGACTGCAAAATATTTTGTTTGATCGACCAAACTATACTTGGTTTTACCAGCAGGTCCTTTGTGACTCCCCACACCCATAGTCCTTATATCTAATAACGTACACCTGGAAGAATTGGTTGCGCACGGGTTCCATATACACTGTTGTCTTTAACATAAGGCTTTCGAACCATGACCCTTTCCTGTACGTGCCTAATCGCTTCTTAATCAAGAAATCGTGTATCAAGTGCCATGATGTAACAGCTAGTTGCGTAATTCCCCCAGGTCCAGTCTTTTGCGCCGAGTTTCATCACGAAAACAAGTCTGCTCATAGTCGGCATGTTAGTGATTCTCAAAAAAACAAACTTGTTTATTAGCACTTTCACTTCGCTTCTATACCGTCTTGTATTTGTTGACTCTTAGGACCCTCTGGTTGTCTACTTCGATGACTGAGCCCCCTTTTTTCCGGGTCATACCCAGGGCTCATCACTCGATCGTGATCACGGCTATCAGGGATTTGCTGGGGTATCTCCGTGGGCGCAATCCTGTAAGACCTGCCCCACGCCAAGATGGACCTTTGACTGATCACGCAAAAGCAATTGGCCTACAAATCTATTTCACCAAAATCATGGAAATGCCATGTGCAAAAAGATTGCTAATCTCGACGTCATCAGCAATTCCTTGGATGGTTAACAGAGTGTCTGTCCTTGACGTAATGGCACACTTTTTCGATAGCATATGGATTTAGGGTTTTACACGGTTTGTCCGAAAGCTGGTCACCGTCAACACAGGTTTAGCAACGTTTAAACTGGTTTGTTTAACAATTCATTTACTCTTGCAATTCATAACCATGGTTGTCGAGCGCCTGGTGAACCTTACGAATTTTTGCGCTCGAATATCATCTAGTTTTTGGTAAAACTTGAAACTGACGCTATAAATTCAATTTTTCCGCAGACATGCCTTTGATAAAAACGCGACGAGCATGATTATTAAACATACCTTGCAAAATGATGACGTAGAGGCAAATTACACTTCCAGTTAACCTTCAACATTCCATGCATTTTTAACAAGGCTTATAACAGAATGTGACGCCTTCCTTGGCTCTTGTCTCCCACAGGTTTCAGAAAAAAAATAACGTTGGATAATTTTAGAACAGATCTTTGTGTAGAAAAAACGGCATGATTGATTGAAGCCTACTACTTAACCTTGTCATAATATAGTTTTGCTATATATTTGAATCTTTGAAGGCATATACATGTCCTTGTATAACAGTTTTAAAAAGAATCTTTTGTAACTAATTAAATATAAAGACAAATCAAAATGCCTGGACTGCTTCTCTGAGTGTCAATCTGATAGAGCAAACCATCGCCTGGGCATGATCGTATTACCACTTCAAAACTGCAAGTGAACCGAAGTACCCCTATTTCAATGGCTTTCGGAGATGATAATACAATATATCATTTAATAGGAGTAGACCTTTGCGCTTTATGTCGTAATAAGATTAATAGGATCTGCTGCATCCCCGCATAACTGCGTTGTTCAGCTTGGCAGTGAAAGGGGGAAAAGAAATCGATGAACATTGTACGAACACGTTCTAATTATTACCTTAAATATTGTCTTTCTCGTCGGCAAACTTGCTTCCCTCTTGGACTTGATCCGGACATTAATCATGCCAGGCTGGATGACACGGACATGATGAATTCCCCAAGGAGATCAAACAAGTATAATTAATTACTCAGATTAATGAAAAGCCCCTTTCATTTAGGATATCAAAATATGCTCTCGTGATTGTGTTTATTGTACGGTATTTGTGGAACTGGCCCACATTCATCAAAGTCTATCGTCGGTTAAACACTGACGGGATTTCTTTAATCTCTTTGAAATTGTTTGCTTTTAATAAATGCCGTATTCCTTTATAGGCGTATTTATAGTTCAACCGTTTACTATATGAACAATAACTGCAGTAGAACAGGATGGCACAACGAAGTAATTGATTAATGTTGAGGTTTATGACCTCATGCACAACATTTCATTATTTTAATGGTAAATGTAGAAATCACATTTCAAAGAAATTAGGTAAATGTACCAAGAAATCTTAACAGAATCAGTATTCATTATAACCATGAAAGTCTGCTGTAAAATGTATGTCATGGTACGATGAATGCAATTCTGATACATGAAAAAAAATGCAATGTATGTGATATGCCTACATATAATATGTGTGTGTCTGTCTGTCTGTCTGGAAGTGTTTGTGTGTGTGTGTGTATGTATGTATGTAGACATGTAACGTATGTATGTGTGTGTGTGTGTGTGTGTGTGTGTGTGTGTGTGTGTGTGTGTGTGTGTGTGTGTGTGTGTGTGTGTGTGTGTGTGTGTGTGTAGTAGTA